>BMAV01022778.1:84403-123580 GCA_019973955.1 Trichonephila inaurata madagascariensis
TTAAAGTGTATATATATATATATATATATATATATATATTTGTTTATAAGTAACTGTCTTCTGCAATATTAAGCTGTAAAATAGTATTCCCAAGTCTTTAGACTAAAATGGAGTAGTGTATAAATACTTAAAATACAGAAGAATTATCTCTTATCATTCAAAAAATTTTGTGTTCACAATCATTCTAAAAACTGTGTGTCTGTTTATATTAAAAATTAGAACTATGAATTATTTGGATACTCTATAAGACAAGCATTTTTTTAAAACAAAAAATATTCCTGACTATTGCAGTAACATGAGTTATCCAATCAAAATTCTGTTTCTAACTCTTCGTTTAGTTATAATGTATTGCCATGTAATATATACATGGTATTCTCATCTCAGCTTTAAGAAAATCATATTTGAGTAGAGATTACTTAAACAATGAGAGAGGAGCAATCCTATTTGATAATACAAATGATCTGTTACTTAAGGTACCCGACTACTTGAGACAACTTTTTGAAAAAAAAAAAATAGATAAATGGAAATTTTTTTGTGGTTTTTAAATTTATTTAGTAAATTTTAAGAAAATAATGGTACCATTCAGAAAAGAAAAATAAATTGGTATAACTAATATGGGATAAAATTGGAAAAAAAAATTACAAAAAAATTATATTAACCGGTACTCTGTACAAAGAGTTTATGAAAAAATTCTCAATTTTTCAATTTTGATGTATTACTTCAGTATTCTTTTTGAACATGACCTTCAGGATAGAAGATATTTTAATTTTTACAAAAACGACAGCGCTTTATCTTAGTTATTATATGAAATTTCTTACAAAAAAAGTGGTTATATTCACATTAGGGACTGTAAATTTTTTAATAAAACAATGATTGATAAATCTGATAGTAAAAACACTTCTACTATTACACAGAATTTACACAAAGAAATTCAGTTAATTATTTTCAAAACTTTTTGAGCAATCGCTGTCCTCGTTTCAGCATTTTTGTGGAAAAAATCTCATTTCCAATGAAACACCTTTCAAAATTTGACATCTAGTTTAAAGTTATGGCATCTGTTCTTACTAAAACACTTGTAGTTTTTGTTCTAGAGAATGGGAAAAAGTACTTGGTATTGTACAAAGCTTATAAAATGGTCTTAAAATAAAATAGTAATGAAAATTCTCAATTTTTGAAAAAATTCGCGATTTTAGGGTAGTCGGATACCATTGTTACATATGTTTCACAAGAAATGAACATGCAGTTTCCTAAAATGTAGTAGACGGTAAATTTTCCTATATGAATAAAGCGTGTAAAATGGCATCGACATACATTCATTGGCCAAAATTAAAAATTTGAGCTATTTATTTCGAAATTTTCTACTTTTGAGATTTCAGTTAATCCGCTATGCATTCTAAATGGCGAATTACTATTTCGAATTTGTATTCACGGTACAAATTTTCTGGGTCCCTTTCATTATATTTTAGCTCTTTCTTCAAGAATATGTATGGTCATATCTTAATAAAAAGGAAAAATGAAGGAAAAAGGGAAATAAGGTATTCTAAATTTAAGATATTTCCACTGGTTCAAAATGCTTTCCTTAAGTGAGGGCAAAAATTAAAGTAAACCATACAGACGACGCGGCTTGTATTTGATGTGCTTGAATTTAAAAGCCTTCAACTTTATATTATAACGTTCTTTTTTCTTATTTTAAACTTAAGTATAAAATTTTCATCTTATAATTTAATGAAGCAATAAAATATACCTGAAGAAAAATACCAAACGTAGAATTAAAGGTTTTTTTTTTCATGGTGAATATAATGTTCTTTTTTTTAAAGTATTTGTATCAGTAATCTTTGAATTTATTTCGTTTTATTTTTTCAGTAAAATTTGTTTTTTTAAGAAAACGATTTTTTGTTTGTCGTTTATTAGGCTCATCAAGTTATCTTAGCTTAACATTTTCTTGCATTTCTTAAGGATAAGAAAATATTTGTTATCGCTTTCAATAACTGATATGAAACATAACAATACATGTAAATGGAATTTTTCTAATAGTGATAAGTTTGAGGCGTATCTAAGCATCTTTTAAAAGACAAGCTTGTTTAATTTTGTGAACGGGAGAAGTATTTCGTTGAAAACGTCTAGAAAATTCACACTTCTTCTGAAGGCAAGGATATTTAAAAGTAATTTTAATTTTTGTTATTTAAATGTTGAATATGTGCATTAAACCTAGTTTGTTTTTACAGCAGACATCTTTTGATAATATATGTATCCCATTCTTATGAACATTACTTTTCAGTCCTAAGTCCGAGGTTGCAATAGGTTAATTTCGAAGCTTTATCACTATTTTTAAAATTTTGTTATTTTTATTATGTTTGCCAATCGGATTTTGTATTTTGAGATTCTATTAATTGTTTTTATGTCTTTGTTTTTCTAAAAAATCAAAGATTTTTTTTATATTTTTATTATATCTATATTTTTGCAGGTGTCTGGCTACTCAGATAATAACTATATAAATATTACAATAATTTAATCCCACCTATGCATTTAAATGTATTTTTATAATATATATAAATATATATATATATATAAAAAGAGAAAGTTTACTAATATAGCGAATAATTCGTACTAAAAAATCTTGGAAATTTTACCTAACTATTCGCTACAAGTAAATATTTAATGGTACTAAATGAAAAACCATTTATTATGCAAATATAAACACGTGCTTAAAAACTCGCATGGAGGTTTTGAAAATTAATGAACATTTTTACTGTGAGGTTTTGTATTTTCTTTAATATATAATTCATATAATTCAATTCATTATAAATGTGCATAAAAGAAACTAATAACTGTGACTACAAATTCCCTAACATTTTTAAACGGGGGAAAAACTATTTAAGCTCCAATTTTTGGCAAAGGAAAATAAATTATGCGAATTGCACCAGCAGCCATTTTTCTGTATTGAAATTCTAGCCTATATGAGGATAATAATTCGCCAAGTTGACGATAAATAAAGATAAGGGGGGATAATCCAAATTTTTTAAACATAATACTTTGTTTTGCTAAATTTCAAAAACATTATTTCGATTCCTAAATGTTGTAACGCAATTTATTTTCTTTCGGAGCAAAAACTCGATTAGTTACAACTCAAGACACATTTTAACAAGATTTAATATAGATTTCAGGAGAAAAAAAACCAATTTCATCCTTTCATTTTATGTAAAACACGTTAAAAATCTTTTCTTGTTTCCCTTTTTCACTTTGAAAGAACAAAATGAATGACAAGCTAGACACGCATAATGGTCTTCCTTCCTTCTCTGACCGCAATTATATCCAGATTCTTTTCATCAAAACACAATGGTGCATCCCTTCTGTGGATCCCTCTAAGTTATTCCTCAATTCAAACAATGAAAAGTGATTCCCATTGTAAAAAGGGATTTATTTCTCCCCTCCTTCGCGTCTTTCTTTGATGTAAAATAATAAATATCTTTAGAAAGATATTCTGTAATCGGGTGTGGTATCGGTTTGAAATAAATTAGTCTTGTTTCGAAGTTTTTGTTAATAGTGACTCCACCAAGGGATTCCTTTCATGCCAGGAAACATCTTTTATTCCAATTACTTTCAATGAAAATGTTCTTTATTTGAGCAAAGAGGAGCTGTCTGTACAATGAAGGGGCTTAGTACTAAGTTTACCGTTTCAATCTTTTTATCTGATTTGAGGACATGTTGATATAGCTTTAATTTACCATAACTTTTTTTGAAACTTAACACAATGATATTATTATCTGAAAATTATCTCAATTTTATATTTTTCTGTTGATAATTTATTACAATAATTTTTTCTGGTGTTTGTTTACTTTATGTTATTTGTAGACATTGATTGTTAAAATATTTCCGCAAGTTAATTTACTTCTATGCATACGCACCTCTAAAAAAGTCTTCAAGGCCCAACCGACTAACACAAGAAGAAAATACAGGTCAAATCTAAAACGGATTGATGGCCTAGAAAAATACCACCTAGTTTTTAGAACTAAGAATTAGAGAACACCAGCAGAAAGGCTTCTTGAGAAGGTCAAGGTTCACCTGGGCTGTCGAGCCACTGAGGAAGGAACTTAGTGCTATAGTTATTTGTTGAGATTTCTTGTTTTTAATAATATATACTAAGTCAACAACACACACACACAATAATTGCATTGTTTTAATATTATTTATTATCTCCATAATAATTTTAAAACTCACTTCTTTGTCATCTATTATTATAAAAATATATTATTTCTAAAAGTAATAATTACAGGCATTATATAGAAGTAATTGTGGAACAGGTATTTTATATACTCGACGGCCGCCATTTTGGATTTTTTTGGCGAAACGTCATTTTTCGCCAAATACAGTGTTTAATGTCCACCACGTTAGGCCTAATGTTTAACTCATACCACAAGATAATAAGCACCCTTCTTGGCGCCATATTTGGCGAGAGGTTGGCGGTTGGGTCTCAACGATATCTATGCGGTAATTGTTGCTCTGGTTGATTCGTTTCCAATTCAATAGAGCCCTAGAGTTGTATAGAAGTTATTGCAGGTAGTTCTTTTAATATAATATTTTTAAAATGTATTCATTCAATGCTTTTATTTTTTGCAATTTTATAATTTGAATTGCTCATTCAGATACTAGGTTTGCTTAAATGCAGTACTTTTTATAAATTCTGAAATATTTATGAAGTAATGATTAATAGTTTGGGTTAATATTGAAAGTTTTTTGCAGTAGTTTATAAGATTCTGTTCCCAGATATTCATAAAGCATAACTTTCAACTTATTAGAATTTTAAGCATTTTTCGAAAATTGATGTGTGATGTGAAAAAATTAAGCTCGTTAATAAAACACGGTGCAAAAATCTGTAATCCACTGTAATGAAAAATATTCCAAACAATCTTGAAATGAAAGTATTTTTTACAGCATGTTGACGGTTTTGACAAGGAGATTTATAACACTTTTCTCTCAGATTACACTCTCTACACTTGCTTTAAATCATCATATTTATTTACAAATTCCTGCATTTTAACAGCCAACCAACTTATAACCTACCAAGTTTCATTAGTATGCTTCTCTTCAGATATACTAGAAAAAGGTAATGTATTCTTGTATACATCTTTATTCTTATATATACGTAGACGATCATTTCAAAGTATTTTCATTTCTTTGAAAAATGCTATGAGTACAATTTTTAGATTTTTTTTCTTTAAGAATTTCTGATATACTTCTCATTCATTTATTTGCTCAATGTATTCTATTTCTGTTTCGATTTCTTTTTGGTTTATATTCTGTTAGGGAATTTTGCTTGATGATTTATCGAGTCGTAAAGAGGACAAATTGGTACTACCCTACTAACTTAACTCCACTTAACCGGTTCTATGTCTAAAAGAGTTTTTTTTAGCTCGATGGGCTCTTTTATCAGTTTTTGTTTAATTTTATTACTTTTCATTATTTTAAAGATGAGGTTTGGCGAATTTTGCATTTTTTTTATTTTCTTATTCTTTCATATTATACATGAACTCAAATTCAGTGTCATAACAGCCCATGAGGGCCAAGGCCTACTGCGCCCATCTCAGGATACGTGACCATTGGGCGCTGAGGTGCATGAGCATATGCCCCAATCAGATAGTTAGTCTGAATCGAGACCCAAAGTGTTTAATTTCCTAAGCAAGCTTGGCACTCATCATTTATCGACTCACTGCATTAGGGATGAAAGGTTGAGTCGACCTTGCCAATCCCAGGAATAGAACCCGGACTTGTGGTGTGGAAGCGAGATACGCTACCACTCGACCACTAGACCTCATGTTATATATAAATATATATATATATATATATTGTTACTTAGATCTCTCTCCGGATTCGAGGATTTCATGCAAATCAGTCACAAAGAAGAAAAACAGTTATTTAGGAGCGATGAGAAATTGTTATGGAAAATCCAATTCCTTAAATACAGGAATCCGCAGCAATATTCATATAGTAAATCTCCGAAGGTCTTCACACCTTCAACAGCAATAAAATATCAGTGTTTAAAATACACGTATGTAAAAGATTATTCACTATCACAGCCGAGCTAATCGGTAATCAAAACAATGCTCAATAATAGCTGGTTGAATCAAGACTGACTGTTGCGACTAGCACTGCTCTTTTTATAAACCCGGCGGAAACTTCCAGAAAAATCCGCACGTGTCATAGTGCATGAAATTAGTGGAGAATTTTTAGAAGAATCCGGAGGGTCCCAAACGCACCAACATAGTCGCCAGTGACGCCAAAATGATCGCCAAATTGGCCACCAACTCGGTCGCCAAAAATGCCAACTTGGCTCTATCGCCAAGATTTTACCAAGGTCTTATTGAATCGCCACTATAGCATAAGGTACGGCATTTGCTTGTGAATATTACAATTTTAATATAAAATAAATATAGCATAGAGTAATATAAATGCATTGCACATCCAAATACAAATTATTTACACTATTTACACAAAATTTGCAACAATATATATATATACATATATATATATATTATACTCTAAAACTGAAAGCAGCACAATATATTGATATATATTAATGGCATTTACTCTATTAATCATATTTTTTTTAAAATTAGTTAGCAATTATCTTACATAATTTATTGCTTCCATTAAATTAAATCCACAATTTATTTGTGATCCTCAAAAAAACTCAAGTTATAATACTGGCAAAGAACAAACTAGCATCCATCTTAAGTAAATTTTAGATTTAATGTTTCTACATAATTTTGTTAAATACATAGAATTTGAAAAGGTTGTATATTTTTAGAAAAAATATACTATTGCGTACCTTTTTGTTGCTATAACGAAGCTGTGACTTATAAATTGTCTTTTGTTATCACAGACGATATAGTCTTAATAGGGAAATACAATCATTGATAATAGATAAGTAACTGAAAACCCCTCTAGGATATAATATATTAAATAAATAACACAAACTATATATATTTCGTTCGAATATCTAGTTTTTTTTTTCAAAATGCCAGATTTCTTTTGTCAGCAGCTACCTCACTTCAAAATGTTAATGTCAATTTGCCAATAAAAAATTATTTCTAATTTTTTGAAAATTCATTTTGTAATTATTTTCTTCCAACATACAAAATCCATTTTAGAAACATACTAGACAGTCATTTTTTTTTTTTATAAAACTTTCCTAAAAGCGGCCTTTTTAAAAATTTTATATATAATCACTTTCATAAAAATTACCCTAATGTATTTTTAAAAAATTTAAATTCTATGCTATATAATATGCTTGTATATACACAATAGAAATACTAAATTGTTTTTGTCAAGATCATGTTTATAAAAGCAATAAATCACGAAAACTGATATTTCAAAGAACTTTGATTTTCGATTAAACATCTTTAAAATATTAAAGAAAATAGAATATTTGAGAGAGAGCGTAACATCACAAATTGCAATACTTTAAACATAAAATAAATTTTATGTTGTTTAATCCTCCTTCTAAGAATTATCTGAAAGTGTCGATTTTTTGTGAAAAAAACACGTTAACATTGACACAATCTTACACAAAAGAACTTTTCCCAGAAGAAATTTTCAAAGGGAATTTCCGGGAAAATAAGCTCTTTAAAGAGTTTCCTCGAAGAATTGATTTAACTTTTCTCCAGGAATGTTTTAACTGACAAGAAAAAAAATATTCTGTTCTTTTATCGTCTACACTTCATTATACAGATTTTTGTTTTTGGAAATTCTTCTTTAGTGTTATATACATCTGTAATTTTAAAAATCACACACTTTTAAGCATTTTAATAGCTCATAAATTTTAGAATTGGAGCAATTGTGCACATGTACTTCCCCTTACACCATGCGTAAATTCCGCAATACTGAGCATATAAAAACTCATAAGTAGTTTTATTTTTTTATACTTTTTACGAAGAGAATATTAAAACAGAAAGAAATTTAAAAACATACTATGTGTAAGAATGTATTTTAATAAATATGTGATGAATCCCCAGCACTTCAAGTGTCAGTTGGGGTAAACTTCCAACCAAAACAACTCAACCCACTTCCCGCTTAAGAACTTTGACTTTTAATTCGGCGGACTTACGAAGAACCACTAGAATGAACGACGCACTGGCTCCTGATCGACGCTGAAATAGAACTCGTTTTGTCATGGCTTGGAGTACAGACTGCTTAGCTGAACATTTACAACAAAATATAATATGATAAACGGTTGTACGTTGCATTTCTCCTGTCATTCTAAGAATTACTCCAATACATGATATGATTCACTTAAATAATCTCTCTAGGCCGTGCTTTTCTCAAACTTTCAATATTTGTGACTCAATTTTCATTCAAAAATTTTTCATGCTTTCTTCTACAATAACAATATATTGCAGCGTTTCTCAAACTCTGGGATGCACCCCCTTGGAGGGGGGAGGGTGATATCTCTACGAGGAGGACTCGAGCATATTGAAAAAGTCGAAAGCAAAAGATAATTTCAAAAAAATTACTAATTTACTGAAAGTAAAAAAAAAAAAAAAAACATTCTGACATTATAAAAAATAAAATATCCATTTACGCTGATATAATACACTTATAAATGTATCAGTACTGTACGATGTATTTCATAATTAATTTAATAGTACTAAGTCAAGAACAAGTTTTATAATTACCTGTGATCCTATGGGCTTGTCATATATAAAATTATATGCAAAAATTAACAATTATCTTAATAATTTTTACTGTTAATAATCAATCTCTTTACTGCTGATTAAAGGTTACGTAACTCATTCCCCATCGATACGGTTTTCCACGTAGATGCGCAATGTGGCGCATATGATGTATTGGACAGGTGAAGAAAAAGGAATAAACAAGCAAATCCTTTTAAATGAGTAAATCCTTCGCAAATTGTCAAAGTCCTTTTATTGCATTCCAAAGCCTTTAGAATAATTGCTTGGATAGTAGTGCACAGAAAAGATCGTACTTTGGAACGCGACGTATATATACACCGAGGACAATTAGCGTTTTTGCTAATCGAGGCGTGTATAGGCACCAGTGACACTTAAGAGGTTCAAATCACATTGTAGCTTTAGCGTCAAAGTATAATATTATTGAATTCAAAAAAATTATTATTCTATGGGAAGGGGCCGCGATGGAAAATCTGATTGAATATTGGGTCGCAAATATTGAAAGTTTGAGAAGCACTGATGTATTGAATGCAACAAAAACGTATTTCAACGTAAAGCTACAATGCGACTGTAATAAACACTATGCAGTGCTGATACATTTATAAGTATATTATATCAATGTAAATGTGTGTATGATGTCCGAATGTATTTCAATTTGCTTCCTTTCAGTAAATTAATTGATCATGTTATACAAAATTACGAGGTTCGTCATCAAAAGTCCTCGTGTATCTGAACAGTGCGATATTAATATTTCACTCACTCAGTCAATTAATATTTATTTTGAATCTTTTATATTCGAGTTTTTCAATATGCTCGCCCCCCCCCCCCTTCCCTTCTCACATAGGTCTCCCTTCATAACTTCGCGTGATCACTAATTTTATTTTAACCGCCTAGTGAGAAATAATCACAACTGTATCTCCGAAAAATATGAAAACGTTAGGATGATGTAATCTTGCATCACCCGAGTATTTTGACCAATTAGAAAAGCTTTTACCGTAAACCAAGATTTTAATATCTTTCGGTCACCAAGATTACAAAAAGATGAAACCTCCAGATCGAAAAATAATGCTTTTGTGACCGTACTGTAAACCACACATGTGGTACTGCTTTTTTTTATGTACTTGTTTTATTTGCGAGTAAAACATTAAATGGGAATGCTTAAGGCTATACATCACCCAAAAAATAAGCAAAACTATAGGGTTTTTTTTGTTGTTGTTTATGGTCCATATCATTGGGAAGCTGACAATCAAATTTCAGATTTGATAACCAATTGGTTTTTACGATATTTGAAGTTTTCTGAGCTTATATGTTTTGAATTGATTTTAAAGCATTTTTCCATTTTTAAATTGAATTAATTAAAAACACTTTTGAACACAATTCATTTTTTTCAGTGCGAAATGGTTATTAATATGAATTTTTACTACTAAGATCATTTCAATTTGTATATGTTTTTAGTTATTTGAGTTATGATAGTTATTTAATTAAAACTGATTTCAAGGCCAATCTTTCTTTTTACAAATATCTTAATTGACTAAGAAGCTTTTTTCAATAATTTTTTCCTTCTGCGAAAATGCCACGGCCAAAAACTTTCTCAGGTTGCTATTAGAAACAAATACAGTGGTACCTCGACATACGAGTTTAATTCGTTCCGCAACCTTGCTCGTATCTTGAATTACTCGTATCTCGAAGCCAATTTCCCCATACAAAACAATTGAACTACCATTAATCCGTTCCAACCTCCAAAATGTCACCCCAGTTATTTTTGTTACGTGGTTTTGAATAATAAAAACGTATTTATAAATATCAAATATTTATTGCACAAAAACAAAAAAAGAGAATGTAAAGAAATAAATTAGATATCCTCACTGGTCTTTGCCTTTTTCGCTACATTTTTCTCGCTTTCACCTGTAGGCCGTTTAGAAAAAAAACATGTCCAAGGAGGTTTGTTTCTTCCTCCCTCTCAGAATGTTCCGGAAATGAGTTAGGCAAGTGTCATTAAAAAGGTCAGATGCACGACCTGTTGCAACTTTTTCTGGGTGCTAACTGATCGTGATGGCGCGACTGCATGTTACTACCGAACCGAACCGAACCGGACTCGTATCTCGAATTTCGCTCGTAACTAAAAGCAAAAAATCACTTGCTCGTCGGCTCGTATCTCGAAAAACTCGTATGTTGGGGCACTCATATGTCGAGGTACCACTGTATTTAGAAGATAGGGAATACTACTGAAAATGATGTATCTAATGATGATTTTTCTAGGTTAATCAATACCAATTATTATTAATAATCAACAAAAGAGCAGATTTTTAAATCCATGCTTACTTTTGTTCCCAGTAATTTAAGAAACTTAAGTCACTTAAAAAGACTATAAAATTTTTTAAAAATTGAGCATTTTGCAAAATAATTTTAAAATAAATGATGACTAGTCAAAACGACTTGTTAATTTCAGAAGCAATTTAATAATATAATCGGAAAATAAAACATAAATTGCTTTTAATATTACAATCTCTAATTTTTTTAAAGGGTACTGTGTAGCCTTAAAATATGAAAGCTACCTTATCCTTTTCATGATTGCAGTCACCTAGAAAAAAATCACCTTATTATCAAAATGCCAGTCAAATCCAGAAGTTGTTTGATACATACTTATATATATAATGATAAAAGTTACTGAAGAAAATAGAATTATGCATTGATTTAAGTACAAAATTAATTTAAGTACACTGTGATTTTGGAAATGTGTATAAATGAATATATTTTTAATATTTAATGTCACCTGAATTATAAAATACATATAAAATTATTTTGTATTATGAGATTAATTATATTATTATTTATTTAATATTATAACAAAAAAATTTATTTAAATAAATTTTTTGGCAAAAAATGAAGAAAACAATTTTATATTTTTAAAACACCCTTTAAGAAAAATGCTTTTATAATAATAATATTTTACCTAAACCTAGCTAAGACTTCTGTACTGATTTTGAAATAGGAAATTTTGAAGTATATAATTTTAAAGTGTAATTTATCAGTGTTTCAATATGTAAGAGTCGAGAAATATAAACAAGAAACATGGTTATTATTTCAATTGTTAGCAACACTGGAAATAAAGTGCATTTTTCAGAAATTTTTGTTCAGTTTCTCTACAGAAGCTTTATCTATATATGCATATATATATATAATATATTTTTATTTATTTATTAGATTTATTAGATATTAGAAATATTTTCCATAAAAGTAGAATATTTTGAATATGTGTCATCTTTTCATCAATTTTTGCCAAAAAAAATTTTAATTTAAACTTTTTTTTACTGTAATAATACTCTAAAAACAATTTTATGCGTATTTTCTAATTCAACTTATATTATATAAAAAAAGTATTAATTTATATTAACAGAAAATAATACGTTAATTAATTTTGTCACGATTTATTTTATTGATTTCTATAGCTCGTTTCTGAAATATATTATTTAGAGCTGTCATTGACTAAATATTTTCTGACGCTTATCTGATTTTGAAGTCTAGAAACTAAGAAAACATTATAGATACTTAGTGTAACACATGGCAGCCCATTAAGTACTACTTGAATCATATTTATTTTCGTGTAATATTGATATTATTTTTCTTTGGTGTCTAGACTAATAGTTAAGGGGTATTTTTTTTTCCTTTTAGTAAATGAAATACTTGTCAATTCCTACAGCATCTTATTCAGTAAAGAGAAATATTAACTTCCCTAACCATTTATTTATGTCATTGATTGATTTCAGTCAGTTTGTACAAGTTTCAAAGAACCGATAAATTCATTTTTTTAAGTTCACTGACATGGTGACTTGATTGCAAAAGCCTTCTTAGATTGTTTCTTATTGAAGGTTACATGTGCATACATAATACGTGAAAAAGTTTTTAATATATATTCCAAGTAAAAAGTAAGAAACCTAACAGATTAATCCAAAAATATGGAGAAATAATTCATATGATTGAATTTATTATATAAATGTGTTATTTGATTTATATAATTAAATAAACTAATGATAATTTTTAGAAGAATTGAATTTTTACACAGATGACGCACCTTATATATAATATGTACTACTCTTTAAATTTATAGGTTCACCGTAAATGCTGTAAAATTCTTTAATTAAAATAAAAATTTATAAAAGTGATTTTCATCTGTGAAATGGATCATTTCTTTAGACAAGAGGATACCCAGAGAGACTGGTTCTGCTTATGTTCCAAGGTAATTGCGATCACGAAGTGAAAACATTTGACGTGGCACATAAATATAGGTTCATAGATCATTTTCTCGTCAAAATGACGCATAGAAAGTTTGAGTGTATTTTAGGAGTTTTTAAGTAAAATTTCACGTAGACTACACTTTTTTGAACGTGAAACTGTTATAATTGGAGCTTATAGTGGCAATATAGAATCGAAGTTAGATACATCTCGTAAAATGGGTGATTCTTTAGGTGGGTACGGGTGTCACAATCCCGAGGTACCCTAGTGATCTTTTCCTTTTCCCAAGGGGTTTACTATCTTTGGTAAACACGGGTGTCACGACCCCAGTGATCCTTCTCTATTTTCAATCCTTCATCTTGTCATCCAATTTCTTCTTTTCCCGTCCAGACCTGTGAATGTTTGGCGCAGTATAGGCAAAACTGGCTCTTGCGCCATAAAGCACCAAACTCACTCACTCACTCACTAAAAGTGTCCTTAGAAACGTTTGGACGTCTTTTAAAGTACACCTTTTACTTTGTTACACAGTGACGTTTGAAACCAATCTAAGGGATTCAAGACTTGAGTTTGCCATAATAAAGCATGCAATCAGACTGGATTGAAGTAAGTTTTTCCCATTTGTTTCCTCTATATATTTCTAACAACCCAAGTAACTTCAAGTCTGTGTGTAACTGACAATGAATTTTAATCTGGGTGATTTTGTCTACGGAGTCATTTTATTAACATTGGCTTGTTTTGAGAAAGGCCCTACAGTATTCTCTAAGGAGAAATCTTTGTACGGGAAATAGTTGCACTAGAGAGTTTTTACTGCGCGTGAAATTCTTGCTCTTGTAAAAAAAGTGAATACTTTAGTATACTAAGATATTCTGAATTTAAATGTACGAATATTTAGTTGAAATCATAGTAGTTTCTGCATGGCACGAAATATTGGTAACCTACTAACAAAAAAAATTACTCGATTAACCTATAATTTCAGTGAACATCAACTACATGAAAAAATGTTCGAAACACCTGTATACAAATTATTTGAAGTATCCCTCTATTACTGTATCGAAGGGTTGTATATTCTACATGCATGGAACTACTGATGTATTTTACACTCGAAAATCTTAAAGAATGTGGAAAATATACTATTAGCCAGGGATTTCACTTTCCAGATACACATAAAAAGGCCACAATAATGTTCTGTAGTCGTTATCTGTCAGTTTCTAGAGTGCTTACCCATGTCGCTGCTCATCCCTCGATTTCCATGGGCAACGTGGATGTAGCAAAATTTGAGCAACCCGCGATTTCCGCCGGTATACACTTTTTCCGACTACTTAGCTGTGTCATTCGTGCTATTATTGTTTATATTTTCATTTATTATTTTATGTTCATATATTTTTATTATATAATCCAATATTTTAAAATAAAATCTCTGTTACAAAATTTGTGTGTATATTTTAACTCTAAAATGTAGAATTAATATGTAATTTTGAAATACGTAAAAAAACCATGCACAATTTTTGAACCTATTTTGATAAATTAACTACGCAGTAAGAGGGCTAATGTTGTGTAGCAATCATGTACAGGTGTCGTCGCTTTTGGATAGCATTTTCAGGGCTTCTTGGTGATATCATTTGTTCATTTGTTTTTATTTGGAGCATTGAGAATGTCTTCATCTTCAATTGAAATTGCCCGACTTAGAGACGGCCATCTTATAGAATCATCTAAAGCATCCCAGTTATTTACCTCTCTACAAACAGTCAAACTTGTAGGTTTACTGTAGTATTTACATCACTGTAAACAGGAATCCCAAATGTTAAAATAATTTCACGTTAAGCTGCAAAACTAAACTAAACATCATTAACTCCAAACTGAAGGATATTTTATGGTACTTGTTCTTCAAAATATAAAAATTACGATTTTTTTTTCAGTTTAACCAATGATAATTTCTAATTATTATAAATAACGTATTTATGATCTTATTTTTGGTCACTAGCGTATATTATTATTATTCCATACAGAACAACATTCCCATTATAAATTAAAAAAGTTAATTTGAGCCTCTTTAAAATTATTATATTAAACATGGACTTCCTAAAATGTGATATTGATAATGTAACAAGAATTTTAAATGCGTTCATTTTTTAATTTAAACTTTATCACCTATTACCAAGGAAATATTCAAGATTCCACAAAAGGTTGAAATTTATATTCTTTGGAAACTCTTTGAAATCTTCACAAATGTTAAACTAACCAATACTCTGCCATTCAAGTAACGTGTTATTATTCTCCACATCTACAGTCATCTTCCAAAGGGAGCATCCTATACACCATAAAAATCAAGATAAATATTGAATCGTATATTTATGTTGGGTCATAACAACAATAGCTATAGTATCAAAAATTTAAGCTGAACGTACTTCTACTATCCCCAAATCCTCTTTTGTATTCTTAAATCAGCTCCTCTTCCTCCTATGATGAAAATAATCACTTTTATCGAGAATACAACGACTAAGAAGATTAACTTGATGATTATGCATGTAATATTGAGACGCATTTTCTCCCTTTGATTTATGAACATTCTTAGCGATAAAACTGAACATTTATACACCCTCTACTCTTACTTTATGTTTATATCAGCAGTGACTTAGCCAAGATTAAGTAACTAAGAGTTAGTCAGATGTAAATAAGAAGGATCACTAATTCTTTGGAAATGCGGGATACCTACAGTTGTATGTTATAATACGCTTTCCTTTATACACTCTTCACACGTGAACTAATAACGAAATATTTCCAAGAAAATTTTGGAAATATTTCTTCTGGAACTAGTTCTCCTTGAAATATTCAATACAAGGATTTTGGTATTTTTGAATCATACTAACGTAGCAACTTTGTAAAACTGTTGTAAGAAATCATTTGAATAAAAGTAAAATTCTTAATGTTGTTTTCAGAAGAAATTTTTTGAAGAGATGATTTCTATTTTGAAGAACACCTATAAGTAATGCTATTTTAAACTACGAAAATTTCTTTCTTTATATTTCTTATTTTTAACCGCTTTCTTATAAAAGTTTATCCCGTTATGGTACATTTAAATTTGTTGTCTGGTACAATTTTGATGGAAGTTTAAATAAGAAGAGTATTAAGAGCCATCAAAATTATTTACAAGTATTACCTGTATCTGCGATACTCAAACTGTGATGAATTTTAATGTAGAAAAACTATCCTTAGGAATACAAGACACACCCGTAAAATTTACACAATGTCCCAGAAAGTTTTCACACCTTTTACATCACTACGACACTACTATCACAGTGCCTAAAATACAGTACATAATGATAAAGATAAAACACAAGAAACTGATTGACTGTTAACTATTCAATAGCGGAAGTAAAGCTGATTGAGTTTCAGTGAATGACGACTATTTGTAGACTTTGTGGCTACCTTTCAGTGTTTTTTTGAAAAATCTACTTCCGTCATAGATCGTGATGTTATGGATTTTTCCAGTTATTTACAAAAGCACCAAGGGTCTCCATTATTGTCACCAAGTCACCAAAAATTGTCTCCACCATCGTCACCAAAAATGATGTCAATTTCGCTGAATCACCAATATATGGCAAAGTTTCTATTGAAATGCCATTACAATGTTGGATATGGCATTGCTTGTGAATATTACAATTTTTATCAAATAGTAAATGCAACAGAAAGTAATGTTTAACCCGTGGTCACTCGCGCCTGTATTTTCTACCGTCGTTACTCGCGAGGTGTAGAGAACACCCCAAACTTTTAACACGTGTATTTAATTATGAAAATAAAATTAAGTCATTATGATACATATTTATAAAGTACAAGATGTTTTTTGTATTATACAAATAAAATTATTAAATTTATTGCATACAAATAAGACTAACATTAATTTAAACTAAACATACAAAAATTTGACTTTAAAACACGTAATTTTATATTTTTTCATAAACCAGTAAAACGAATATACCAGTAATAAATATACTCTATAATTAATGAGAAAATGATTGTAGAGAGTAGAAAAATAATATTTTTTAATCATTTTCCAAACATTCTGAGCAGACTGTATACATATGCTCAACTTCTCACGGGAGTTCTCAGCCCCCAGATAAACTTTTGGAGGTCATTACATTCCAATCATTCGAGAAAGAAGGATTGCATCAGGTCTGAAGGTTCAATGACCTAATATGTGCAGCTACAGAAAAAATTGTGGTTTTGCGCATTCTTTTTAGAATCCTGGGAGGATTTTCTTTTTGCTGGGGTGTACAGAACACCCCGCGCGAGTGATCGCGGGTTAACGAATTAAGCATTCAGATACAAATTATCTACCCTATTTTAAGATGAAATTGAGCATTACTTAACAAAATTCGTAATAATATTTTTGTGTTATAACACCGCTTAAATATGCAACTTTTTAAAGCTACCCATTACTTTTTTTTATTATGAATAAAATAGGTTAAGATAAAAAAAAAAGTCGAAGGGGAAAAATGTATCAGCCGGAAAAAGTAAAAGAATATCGTGTTCGGAAGTTCAGAAAGAAGAAAGGCAAAATAAATTACAACCTGAATGGTGCTGACAAGTAATCCCGATAAATTGATTAGTTGCAAATGAAAGGTTAGATTAAGCAATTGGTGTCTAGTGAACAATCTAACAATTCTGTTTTATTCGAATATCTCGTTTTTGGATTTACCGATCAACTGTGTAAACTGCAGGGAAAAATCAAGGTGTACTGAACTACAGGAAACCTTAGAATTTATAGAAAATTTCGTCTGAATTTACTGTTAAGTTAGTTAAAAATCGCCTTAATTCTCTGGTTTTGCGTAAGTCGAGATACTGCCGTAATATATCAAAAAAATCACCGCCCCTCTCCCTAAGATAAAAACAATTTCAAACGGAAATTCAACAAATATTTTTTTTTTATATAATATATTTAATATAAATAAGAACAACAAGAGCGCATATTAATTTTTAACTAAAACTAAAAATTTCTATTATTAAATTTGTTTTGAAATCATCCAACATTAGATAATTTAAATAAATAATGAAAACGACAATCTTAAATAACGATCTCCATCATTCTAAACACTAAACATAAGAAATTAATATATCTCAATTTTTAAAATGTTTGTATCTTCCATTAAAAAAACAAAGCAAAATTTCCTAAATTCTCAATTACTTATAAAAAGGTTTCATAGAATATATTCCTTAGAAGCATACAATTAAGAAATTTACAGAATGGATAATTCCTATCAAGACGTTTTAATTATTCTCTTCATCTAGAATATTCAGATAATGTTAAGCAACTTGTTAGTTTTAAGATATTTAATTGTTTCTGCATTATTGTGTAAAGCTAAAGCTGGAAAATGCATTTGAGTCGTGAAAGATTGGTCTAATGTGGACCGTATGGTGGCCCAGTTAATGAGAATGCTGAGTTAACAAAAATGGGACTAAAAAGAGTAAGTACAATTGTTTCCTCAGAAAATATTAAACTGCACTTGTATGCATTGTTTGCTTAAAAATACTACAGAAAATAAACTGCCCAAATATACATCAGACAAAACATACTTTATGAAAGCATAGAGCATTTACAACATGACGATTACAATTAAGGAATAGTAGACAGTAATTTACCTGATTAGACACACCTCAGAAATATACTTTATGAAAGCATAAAGCTGTATGAAATAATTCCTATACGAATCTATAGTGAAAAATTGGATACTTTTTAAAGAAATGCGTAATGTCATGTTGTTTTCCGCTCTTCGTTCTGCGTTTTGCTGGAGCTGCGGTGGCCCAGCGGTAAGGGTATCGGATCACGGCAGGCATGTCATGAGTTCGAGCCGTGTACCATTAAAGACCCGCCGTGTAGGGCTGCGATGCACGTTTAATCTGTCGAGAGCTGAAACGTCCTCCCGTTGGTGTGGTAGTTAGGAGAAGGGGGTGCTATAGCTCAGGTGTCATCCATGTCTCTTGACCATGGTTCAAAATTACGTGGTCCGTCACCAAAAGCCGTCGTGTAGCTGCACAGTGCGACGTCAGTACTCATTCATTCTGCGTTTTGATGCTTTAACCCGAATATGACGAAGGAACAGTAAGTCCATTACCAACGCACCTTGTTAAAAATACTGAAAATTGGTTTCGACAGCCCTTAGTCCCTCACTATGTGATATTTTCGGAGTTTGTGTGGTGTCCTCAGCATAAAGATCTTCATTTTAAGGAATTTTTTTTATTAACTGTGACAAATGCAATGACATTTCCATTGGGCGCAATCTTGTTTGTTATCGTTCTTGAATAAGTCTGCACGTGGGGTTTTCGGCCTGCAAGGGTGTGGTCGAGTTACTCAGACTTCCCGGTTATAGAATTTCAAGTTTTCGAGACTCTGCTGTGTTTATCTATTTCAGTTAAACAAAATAAAATAAATTGTTTGATAACTTAAAATTTATAAATAATCGTATAAAATATTTCTACAGTAGCAGACCCTTTGATCTGTAAGATTCGATATAACAATATAAATTGAGCAAAATACACATTGCATTTCCATAAATACCAAAGAATGCAAATATTCTTTAAGTTATATTCTAGATCTCAAAAACTTTATCTTCGTATTCCCTTAGAAAAATGCTAAAAGGAAAGAAAAGAATAGCAATATATAAAACTTCCCTCCTTCTTGGAGACTTGTCATATATTACTTCATATGTACCATTATATATCGGAATAAAAAGAAACAAGAAAAGGCGTATGAAAGAATAAATCGGGAAAGAAACCAAATGGTTCTTGCTTCCTGAGCAAGAATTTATTCGTAAAATAGGAATGTCACATCCTTAAAAGACAGACCGTCTAACTTAATATGCGACAATGGTTTTATTAGATGTATCAATAAGTGTTTTTATACGGAAGAAAAATGAACATTCACCTTATATATTCATATGTGTATTGGGTTAGAATAGAATTATATTAATATTTTAATAAATATTGATCAAAAAATTTTTAGTGTAGCGCTGCCATGATGTGTGGATTCAAGTCACACAATGAGGTTTTATTTAAAATTGTATACCAATTTCGTTAAAACTCACATTTATAACAAGTCCTCGTTTTATATATTTATTTATTATTCTAATTAGGGCTGTTGTGCAAATCAGGGTTCTGTATGAGGAAACATACCTAAAATGTCCCTCATACTATAATAACTGAAATAATCGATGACAATTATCGCAATAATAACAGTCACCCATCCTGTATAGTGGTTAGTGATGCTGACTTCTGTGCAATAGGGCTTGGTTCGAATCTCGGTGAAGACATGGTAGTTTGTAATTGTACAGTGCATTTGCGGCGTAGCGGCACTTTAAATATTCGTCCAGTCACCAGTTATTTTGCAAAGTTGATGGAAGGGGAAGATAGGTGAGACAATTCTGATCATCCCCAGAATGTTCTCCCTCAAAATTTTAGCAGAGCCAACCCAAATCGTGCACAAGACTAACGGCAGTCAAAAAACTCTACCCTTGTCACGATGAATTGCGCGGGCCTTAATCCTACACTGTCGACCAGGTAGAGTTCAGAAACAACAACATGATTAATATAAAGCAGAGCTTCTCAATCTTTCAATGCTTGCGACCCAATATTCAATCATAATTTGCATCGCGCCCCCTCCATACAATAAAGATGTATTAAACTCAATAACACTATACTTTGACAATAAACCTACAATAAGACTTTAACCTCTTAAGTCTCCTTGACGTATATAAACGTCTCACTCAGCCAGTGTGTTAATTGCCCCAGACGTATATATACGTCTTTCCGAAGTACTAACTTTTCTGTGAACTGCTATCCTTAAAGTTATTCCTAAAATTTTGGAAAGCAATAAAATGACCTTGACAGTGTTTGCAAAGAATTTAATTATTTCAGAGGTTTTGATTATTTATTCGTTTTCTACCACCACTACCCCTCAGTACACCCCATATGCTTACCTACGTGCTAAATGGTGACATTGGGAACGAATCAAGTAATTTTTAATCGGCATTTAAGGAATTAATTATAAACCGTACAAATTATCAAGATAAGTGTTGTCATTGTTGGCATATAATTTTATACATAACACAAATCCATAGAGTCACTGGTGATTACTCAACTTGTTCTTAACTTAATATTCTTAAATTAGTTATAAAATAGATTGTGCAGTACTGATACATTTATAAGTTTATTATAGTATAAATGATAATAAAATATTATGTCAGAATGTATTTCTATGTTTACTTTCAGTAAGTTAATAGTTTATTTTAACAATCGTTTGCTTTCAACTTTTCAATATGCTCATAGGGTTATCACGTCCCCCTATGGGGCTCACCCCACAGTTTGAGAAACACTGATATAAAGCAAAGTGTATTCTTTTTCATTGTGATAATGTAACTATTCCTCCTTCCTTCTGTGATTGTGTGCGCTTCAAAATTATATAATCCTACTTTAACTGTATTTTTAGTTTGGAATAAAAGTGAAATATATACAGAAGTAAGAAATACATCACACACATGCATTACAAAAATACAATTTTTAATTCAGTTGGTGGTTAAAAAATTTGAAAAATAATGGATACTTGAATATTTTAAATTTGAATGAAGATTAGATGCAACCTAACTGATGCATTCCATTTTAATTTTATTAACTCTAAATTAAATTTAATCTTCTGAACTATATATATAAATGAATGCTTGCTTTTTTAAAGGTAAAGGGGGAAAGAGTATGAAAAGTATTCCTTTTAAATAAAGCAAGTTTTAAAATACTTTTATTTTTACTTGTAATTCTGAATCTTTTAAAATCTTACAGTTAAAAAACCTTTCAAATATTAAATAAGAATAATCAAGATAGGACGCGGTATATTGCTTGGTAAATAATTCTCAATTTAATTTCATTACCTTAAGACAACTGACTATCGGTTGTTGGTGTTTGGGGGTTCGAGTGAAGATCAGCCATAACACGTTTTAAACTCAAATTTTTTATCCCCTTGACTTAATCCACATAAATAAAGGTAGGAAATGCACTTAGTAACTAATTAGAAGAACAATCGCATGGGTTAAAGTTACCTAATATACAAGTATAATTTATTCCACTTACTCTTGGAATTCTTTAGACTTCTAGGTTAAAGTTCACCGTGAATATCTTACTTTATTGTTCGACCTTCGGCCGTAAGTTTTAAGCACAGTTTTATCTTTATTCTTTAATTATCAGTAATCGACTATGCAGAGACTAACATCGCGTGCCTAAATGTCAACACTTAAGTAGAACAACTCATTTGAATAAATAACGTCTTCTTCTAGAGAAAGTTTTCAACAGAACTTACAGTTAAAACGAATCATTTTACCTCAATAGTATAATTAGAAGATTCGCGGATAGACCTGTTATATCCTGAATGTTAAATTTTGTTGTTTGTTTTGAAAATATAATTAAAGTCGTATGGCGTTAAAGTATATTATTATTTAATTCGATACATTGTTAATGAATGAAGAAGGGATACGATGAATATTGGGTCGCAAATTTTAAAATCTTGAGAAGCACTGGCATATATGGTCTGCAGTGTTCATGAATGACAGACATACTAGACATATATACTCATTCATACCTGCATATTTATTCCAGCACGCACACCTGTTGGTGAACATGTTGTTGATATAAATAATCGTGATTTGTATTTGAATTAACTCACGCACGAAGGTCTGCTGCTGCTCTTTCTTCTACGACATTATGTGCATGGCTCATTCCTTCTACGCTGACGCTCCTTCCGTCGTTGAAACATTAACGGATATTTCTTCCTATGGTGACTTTTTTTTTTGTTGTTTTTTTTAATTAACTTATATGGCACGGTAGGGAAAAATTTTCGTAACGCGTTACAGTTACGGTTAACGCGATGAATGTAAGGTAGAATTGAATTAAGTTTCGACTTTCCCCACATTTTTAAAAACGCCATCTAATTCATACTATCTATCTCAGACAAAAAAATAATTACAGAATCGGAAAGATCATTTTTTTTTTGCCACAATATGGTTTTTACAAAATAATGATATTTTCTATTTCTTACGATTTTTTTTAAATGAGTCAAAATTGATACGCTTTTATGAAAATGATTTCTAAATCATAGCCTTTCGCGTTAATGAATTGATATTCTATCCTAAAAAAGTTCATGCTTTTCTGTTTTAGAATCAATCATTTTTTAAAAAAGCCGAAAACTTTTTTTTTACGATTTTTCAAAAAATACTCAATTTTAATTAAATATTAAAAAACTTCATTATTTACAAAAATGATCTCACAAAACTTTTATCCCGTATGTAGAATAGTATTATCCGTAATCTGTAGAAAGATTCAAAAAATGGTTTAAAAATTACGGCTTTTAATTTTTTTTTTTGTTTTGTTTTTCGTCTACTAGCCATTTTAATTGAATTTTTTAATGAAGTATTATTCTTACATTTTTTTTTAAAAAAAATTACCGTTGTCTGCAATGAATGTGCGAAATTGTAAACTTAAAAATTAAGCCTTCAAAAAATAAAAACTAATAAAAAGCTCGATTTTACGAAAAACCAAGGGTTTGGCGAAGAAAACCAGTTCCGCGCCAAATTGGCAATAAACATCTGCTTCATCACATCCAGTACCCATTTTCTCAGGGGTTACATTAGAAAAATTGGAGACTATAACAAATGAAATTCACCGAATTTAGCGAGTAAAAAAAAAATGCGAATGAAAAATTTATTTATGTTTCAATAATGGTATCTACTGAGCAACATTACATATACTAGGACCTTTTGCAAAAAAAAGAGAAAATTTATTGGCGAATGAAGAGTTCTATCAATTAATTAGAATATCAAACGAAAAACAAAAAAGAACTTTTACTTCATTTTATTTCGCATCTTTTATCATCAGATCGAGCTCCATTTCAAATATTTTTTACCGGCCCTGCCAGATGCGACAAGATATTCGTCAATAAACTTTTGATGGAAAGAAATAATCGCTATACGGACAATGATGGATACTGCCAAAGTTGTAAAGCAGCGATATCTATTTCAGGAACGACTGTTCATGCAGCTTTAAAAATTTCTTTATCAAGATTACTTCCGTTACATTCGGAAACTACTCAACAAAACAGAACTCTTTTCAAATACATAAAAGTCATATTCGTTGATGAGATAAGTATGATCAATGCTCAATTATTATTGAAGGTTGGTTACAGATAAAAACAAATAACTAGAAATTTTCAGTCAAATTTTGGTGGAATAGATATTATTTTAAAGAGGAGATTTACGTCAATTACCACCAGTTTATTGTACACTCATCTATAAGCAACCGAAACAGACCCCATCTTTGGACCGATTTTATGGCGAAATCTAAAATTGTATGAACCAAATAAAGTCATGCGTCAAACGAATCAACGATTTTCTTCTGCACTTACAAAAATGGGAAACGGCAAACAACTTGATAAAATGGAAATAGCTCTGATTGAGTCTCGTTTTTGTATTGTGGAAGAAGCTGAAGCAAGGTGTCTTTAAGGTATACGATTATTCAACACTAACTATTCCATCAATTAGTATAATAATAAAATATTGAATTCATATGCAGATAGAATAACTTCAACTGCAAAAGATGTAAATATTGGTTGTACTTCAAAAGAACAAGAATCTTTCACACGTCAAAAATTACATAAGTTGTCATTAATTGATACAATTGGATTGTCTTACGAAACAATTTATGTGAATAATATTTATTACATGGTTACCAAAAAAAATTAATGTGACTGATGAATTGGCAAATGGTGCAGTTAGAAATTTTATTTATGTAAAAAAAAAAGTTGAAGGATTAGTTAAGACAATATGGCTTGAGTTTCCAGATTTATCTCGAATAGGGGAAAAACTAAGACGCAAGAAGACAATTTCGCCTTATCTCAGCAAAATAACAGAATGATATCAACGACAGTATCAAATACTACGATTGATGCAGTGTTTTTGAGATTCTTAAATGATATTGAGTGCAAAACCTAAATTTCTTATTTTAGATGCCACAAGCCTTTGATAACAAAAGTATGTACTGAAACACCCATAAGCAAAATGGATTAGACTAATAATAATACTTTTCAATAAATGTATACAATAAAAAAATTGTTTAGTATTATGTATTGAAAATGAAAATTTTATTTATACTTATACCTTTCCATTCTAATTATTTTTTAAAGTACAATTTGAAAAAATAATGATAATAATACATTTGTTAATTCCATATATGATTACTTCAAAATAAAACTTTATTATACAATTCAATACATATAAGCCAAAGAAGTTAACTTCTACCACGCATTTTTTTTTTACCTGATGTACCATATTCTATTTAAACAGAATACAAAAATTTACTTTGTATTTTTGTTTTATTATTTCAAAAATAATAAGTAACACAAAAAGAAGTCTTTGAAGTCAATTCCTACTTAGATCAACAAATAAGAAATTTATTTTAGTTTTACGTTTTATTAAATAACTACAATATAAATATAATATGAATATAGAAATATAAATATGTATATACAAATGACAGAATCCCAATATTAAGTGGCAAAATTGAAAGTGATTTTCCATTTCCTTTTCTATATAGAGTGTTGAATTATTATTTTTGTTTGTGTTATTATTTATTCATAAATTCAATTCAATTAATGAATTAACTGTAAAAACTGTATTAACATAGTGTGTCATCCACAACAAGTTTAAAAAATGTACTTCAACTTGGTTGGATGAATAAAAAGTATTTTATTACCGATTGAAAATTTGAACAAGATATATATATGTATATATAATATAGGGAGAGTGTGAACTAATAGTAAGAATTAAAAAATATATTTTACGAAGAGCCCTAGAGCTATTTATGTGAAAAAATATTCAAATTTCTTTCAGATTACAATTCTGATACATTCAACCTTAAAATTACCGTAATTCTATTTGATTAAATTTCATCATCACAAAAAGAAATTGCATGATTAATGAACTATCAATAAAACTAACGTAAACTTCTATCATCAGTAATCTACTTCTAAGGAATTGAGATAAAAAATCTTAATTAAAAAAGCTATTATAATTCAATGATGACCCGAAGGATAAAAAAAATACTCGCCTATTCCTTTCAAATAAAATTAACGTTTTAGGGGTAGCTAATTGAAAACTAAAACTAAAAGATGCTTTTTTCCATTCCTCTAGAATTTCTGACGTATAATCTGTTGTCGTTAGAAGTAATTTAATAATTGATTCGTAATCGATAATTTGAAAATAATAGAAATCAAGGAATTAAAAAAAAATAGAATTTTTATGAAGAAAAACTCAAGTCTAATTTCAAAAACAAATATGATTCAATAGTCAATAAATTTTTTTCATTATAATTGAAGGTTAACAATTAGGAAGTTTCAAACTACTTTCAATGGAATTAGGGGATGATGTTATGCCCGAATACGTAATTTGGAGAACAGTTAAATTACTATTCTTAATTAATCTAAGAAAATATTGATTATTCAATTGGTTTTGTGAGATAAGTAAAATATAGTTTAGTCTGCAATTTAGGATGAATATCATAGAATTTTTGCGAAGAACGAAATGGGATTCTTTTTATTTATAAATGTACACAATATTTTAAATAAGAAAGTTTAAGATTCCCAAATGTGAATATGTGAAATATATGGCTAAAACAGTTGTGTTAAATATGTGCACATATTTTTCTTTTTGTGATTACGTTGGCGAGTTGAAAGTTTAATTTGTATGCAATAATTTTAACCATGAGAACAAATTTCTATATTGTGTCCAAGAGACAATTTTAAATTTTATTCATGTAAAAGTTAAAAAAAAAGCATTTTTGGTACTTATAGCATATATATTGTGGGCATCATAGGCTATGTATGTAGCTTATTTACCCTAATAAGTTACACACAAATATTCGTATTATCGCAATAATCGCCAACTCTATTAATAACTCGCCAAGTTGGCAACCCCGGTTTCCTTTGTGTCGTACGCGCTGAATTGGCAAACATGTGCTTCGTTTCATATGTCGCTAATAGGTTGCAATAATAAGATAATAAATACCCTTATTAGATTTTGGAAAAATAGACTCATGTAGAAATAAACAATTTATATATTTATATAAATGTTAGAAAATATAATAATTTGGACATCTAAATTTCCTTAAAATGTTGCATACTTCCCGCTGTTTAAAGTAGTAGACACTATGCTACCTTTTTTAAATATGTAATGATGACATTTTTATACATTTTTGGACGCATAATTCATTTATTGAATACCTATTATTCATTTAAAAGGAAAACCTAAGGTATTGTTAACGAATTTCAGAATTTTCTACTCGTATTATAGGCACGTGCCATCCTCTTTATGGCCAGGGAATCATTGCCAGTTTCCATCCCACTTTCCAAACTTCGGGCACCACAATAACGTGAGATCTTAGTGCCCAGCTTTGGCATTCTACTGAGGCCGCGGTATCCGAGTGGAATAGGTATCGGATCGTAGTTGGCTTTGTCACGAGTTTGAGCCCAGTACCACTATAGACCCGCCGTCTAGGGCAGCGATGCACGCTAAATCTGTCCAGAGCTGAAACATCCTTCCTTTGGTGTGGTGTGGTAGTTAGGAGAGGTGTGTACCAGCTCACAGGTGTCGTCTACGTCACCTGACCATTGCTCAAAATTACGTGTCCCGTCGCCAAAAGCCCTCGTGTAGCTGAACAGTGTGACGTTAATATTCACTCACTCGGCATTCTACTGAACTTGCATCAGCTTACTTATATGTCTGTTTTCAATGGCACCATGACTCGAATACGTTACTCTATAGTAAGGATCTTCAAACTTTAACACTTGAGTGCCATATTAACAAATTCGCAATGATCCGCGGATCACATCAATACATTTACAATGATCCACGGGCCACACGACTGTCGAAAAAGTAATGTAGTCAGTAAATTTAAATAACCAAGGGAAGTTTGTTTTGCAAGACTATATATATACAAATGATTCTAAGGGAAGAGAGGGGTTGTTACAGATTTGTATACATATATTTCTTTCATGAACGTTGAATGGAAGTCGAATTAAAATGCTTCGCATGTTAAAAATAAAACTCTGTTGTTTTTTTTCTTTTTTCTTTTTCTGAAAACTTCTGAGATTTTATGCATAGTCAGAAATTTTGAAGTGATAATTTATTTAGGTGCGTCTTGCAGGAGAGTGAACTAGAATGATACATTTTAAAAAGACAAGCATTGTTACGCTAGAGTTTGAAACGCTCGTAACAATGGATCGGAATTTTCCTCACTGATGTAAAGTCCTTCAAGACTTGTTATAAGTAGGAGAAAACACATTCTTAACAATTGGTATACATTGTGTTATCAAGAGCAACAAGTCTTGAAAGACTTTACATTGTTACGGAAAATTCCGATAAAAAATTCTTCCATGGACTAAGAGAATCTACATCTATCAGAGATATACAAAACGAATTTAAAAGGTTATCACAAAACAAACTTTAAACAATCACAGATATCTTCACAAACTTCATTTTCCCAAAAAAAGGGAATATCAATATATTCATTGAACTGTCAAAGTTTACGTGCGCATGTCTTAGATTCTGGTGACAGTGTTATCCAACATGTAACTATATTACTTTTAGCAGAAACTTGGATAAATAATGAAGAAAACATAGTTGTTCCAAATTTTCATTGTATTGATAAGTTCCAAAGATACAATCACATAGCTGGTGGATTGCTATATATAAAAATAAGGGAGATACGACAACTTATATCACTTTAGAAATGGATGCATCATCAAATACTACTGAGTCATTTGGGTTTTAATGAGTCATGTATCGGAGAAATTTGTGCAGCGAAATGTAGAGCAGAAAATGGCCAAATAATTCCAGTGGTTACTATTTATATTTCACACAAGGGTTACTATTATATATGTCAAAGTGTAGAGAAAATTGTCGAATTTATTCACAAAAATTTAGTTACATACACTGAAGCCGGATCAACTCTTTTGAACAAATTGCCTGTTATTTTAAGTGGGGATTTTAATACAGATTTTTCAAAAGACAAATCAAAGCCTTTAGTAGATTCAAAATTCAATTTAATTATGTCAAATGATTCAAATGAAAGTACTATAAATTACGGAACAACGTTTGACGGAGTTTTTTTTAGACATTTAAATAATTTTGAATCTAAAGTATTTATATAACTTATTTCAGCTACCATATACTAATTGTTTCCTTCTTAGAATACAATTAATTCACAAATATGATTGCATATTTCGCAAAAAAATATTACTTTATGTGTGCAGACATGTGAATAAATAATTGTGTATGACAATACTAATATCCCCTTGTTTTTTATTCACCGAACAAATCCCTGAAATAACATTACAAAATTTGAAGTTATCATTTCTATCATGTGGTCATATATAAGCACACTCACTTTTTCAATTCCTAATATTAGCTCACATTTTCTATATATTTATTTTTGAAATTATTTAAGATACAATGCAAATTTTGAAAAAATTGTCACTTTAAGAAAGCGTTTTTTTTTTTTAAATGGATATCAGGCATTTAATAAAACGTTTTAAATATTAGGAATAACAGAAAAAATGGCGTTTTTACGAGAGAAAGCAGATAAAGCAATTTTTCCTGAAATTACCTCAAATTCAAATAAAAGACCACTAAAAGGCCTTCAGCAGGCCACGGATTGAAGACCCCTACTCTTTTGAAATATCGTCCACTACGAGCGAGTGACCATGACCTCACGGCTACTACTACATTTTCCACGAAATGAGTTGAATATGAATAAAAAAAAAACAGATTGAAACAGTTGAATAAAAAAACCCAGATTTACGAACTTTATTTTTCAAGTCAAAATAATGCTTTTGCCCAAAACAAGACAAAACAAGAATAACAGTACATGAGTTTTATTTTTTACTTATTTTTGATGCCTATAGAAAAGTGAAAGAACGAATAAAATTGGAGATTCGGGATTAAGAACATTTATTTTTTCTTGTTTTGATAAAGTCTTGATAAAATATGAAATATGAAGGGTATATTTCTGTGTTAGTTGCTCTGGTGAGTTTTAAGTCTTTGGATCGTGAAGAAATGATATCCCATGAGAATGTCAATGTCGTTCAGGACCAGATCAATATTTCGATGTAAAAAAAAGAAAAAATCCTTCACACATTTTATTTATTTTATTTCGGAGTCACGAAGTAGAGAGCAAAAAATGTGATTCTCGCATTTCTTACTCAATATCTACTTCTCTTCAAAAAGAACAGATCACGGATTTAACGCAATTGAAAAATCTTCAAACGTTTCCAATGTCTTGATGATGTTTGTTTCGCATTTAATTTTACGAAATATTATTACTCATTTTGATTCACATTGCTCCTAATGAATCGTCGTGTAGAGGGCCTGAAGTGGGTGAGATCTGCTCTAAATCTGAATATTAAAGCTCACATGTTGATGTAGAAAAGTTTGGAGAACTGGTGACAACTAAGGTGTTGCCGTCGTCCCTTCACTTTGTCTGAAAACTTTCAGGTGCATTCACCAGTTGCATTCAATCATTAAACTAGTATTGACACTGTAGTATTAGTAAAAAGGCTCAACTGACACTTTTTGATCATTTAGATATCTAATATAGAAGATATACATTGAAGTACGTTTAACAAGAAAACGCTTAAGACGAAATATCGGTTAACAGGAATTAATACAACGGTCCCGACAATTTACTATGTATTCTCATACATAATTTTTCTCTGAACGTGAAACAAAAATCTCTTAACACGAAAATATTTCTATTCTGGGAATGTACAAAATACGGAAAACATCAGCCGGATTGAACGGTTCTACTGTATCATCGAAAGTATTCGTTACAGTAGATGATGATAATGTGTGTACAGCCCCAATTATTGCAAACAAGGGCATTTTGGAGTTTGTTCAATGCTCAAAAATATTACTGATGCAGATTCCGACGACAAAAATGAAAAGAATAATGCAGGTTCTTTTCACACGTCATCCAAAATGTGGAATATCATGAAAAATATGCACAGTTATTTATGTATAGAGGCACATTTCAATAGTGAAATGAATATTAAAATAGACGACATTGAACAAATTTTTGACAATTTGATGCTAAGAAAGACAATGTAAAGAAAAATATCTGATTATTTTCCAAAAACTCAATTAATATTTGGTTTTTCAAAGAATTTGAAAATTTTGTATTAAATTTCATTAAGTTCTAGTGAATGGTTTTGTTTCATTGATTTTTATTAAATACACGCATATATGCAAATAGAATGTACTCTAATAAATTTCATTTTGTTTATATATGGGCGTTTTTTTGCAATATCCTTTAACACGAAAAAATATTTCAGTCCCCTCAATTTCGTGTTAAGCGATTTTCACTGTATCTCTTTAAAATCAGAAATGTACGGCTAAAATGTATAACTGTCTTGCAAATAAAATCAAACTCGCGCATTGTTAGATCGAGACAATTCATGTTAACAATAATCTGAATCATGGTTTATTGAATATCCGCAATTTATAATCATATGGAAATAGTTCAGAAACAAATTTAATTAGTTACAAAGCAAATTTAATTATTTACAAAACAAATTTAATTAGTTACAAAGCAAATTTAATTAACTACAACGCAAATTTAATTAGTCTCAAAACAAATTTAATTAATTATAAAACAAATTTAATTAGTTATAAAACAAGTAAAATGTAGCGAAACATCTCTATAAAGAGTTATTTCTTTACACTTAACAATACATAAAGGCCTTGCTAAGACTTAAAGTGATGAAAAATTTCACTATTTTTTTCTCATAATTTCTGTCATGGGTTACTGCTTATTTGATCATTTTGTTTGGGAATACAGAAATAAATTATTTTTCTTCTTGTGTCATATGATCCCAAAAAAATTTCTTTCGTATCCTATTTACTGAAAATAACGGTTTAAAAATGTCCTTCAGAAATCTTTTTTTTAGAAATCTTTTTTTTTTCATTCAGTTATATATGTATATGAATACAAAACTATATCAATTTTTTTATTCAATTTAAAGGCTTCCCCCATGAAATCTCTGTTTTATTTATTGAGGGAGAATTCCAGGTAAAATTCTATTAAAAATTTCTTTTTTTTTTCTAATTCCCTCACACTACCAATTCAGAGACACAAAAGACATTTTAATCAATGAAATAAGTATTAATGTTGGTGGTAGTTTTCCATTTAAAAGTGGTTCTGGAAATTTTTACTTTCGATAATTTAATTTTTTTTTATTTGAGTAAGAAGGGAAGTTTAAAGCGGTGAAAGATTATTTTTTCCGAACTAGTCTTTGCTTAAATCAATCTTTTTGAAGTCTCTATGAGTTTATAAAAATAAAGTTTACATTAAAAATAAATAATTTCATCTTTTTTGATATGCCAATTTTCAAAACAAATTGAAATGAAAGCAAAACAGTTCTTTTACAGTTTATTTTTAAAAATTTGAATTTTTTTATTTTATTCTGATATTTTGCATTCTTTCTCCGGACAATTTTTATTTCTGGAATTTAAAAAAAAATTAAGAAATATTTGCTATTTATGTGATGCACTTGATGTTTATCATTTATAAAAATAGATCTATTATTATTTTATACATTATTTGCGAGAAATATTGTAACTGTAGAAATATGTAAATAACTCTAAAAGACTACAAAAATTATAACCGAAAAGATATATATACATATATATATATATATAAGCTTTAAAATTTTCATAACTTCGAAAGAACCAGAGTATGTATTCATGTATTATTGAATGTCTTACAAAGAATTTAAGGCAGTGTTTCTCAAACTGTGAGACCACCCCTCTTGGGGGGCATGATAACCCTACGTGGGGGGAGAGCATATAGAGAAGTCCAAAATAATTATTTAACTTATCGAAAGGAAGCAAAACAAAATTCATTGAGATGATAAAAAATAAAAATAAAAATATTTACACTGATATAAGATACTTATAAATGTATCGATGCTGCAAAAAGTATTTAATAATTGATTTATATCAATTTTAAATTAAAAGCAAGTTTAGTAATTACTAATGATCTCGTTGGGCTTGTCATAAAAAAATATAATACATATATTGATAATATGTGAAGTTTATAATAGAAAAGTCGCATTGTAGCTTTAGCGTCGAAGTACATTGTTATTCCATTCAATACATTGTTGTTGTATGAGGGGAGCACGATGAAAGATATGACTGAAAATTGGGTCGCAAATATGGAAAGTTTGAGAAGCGCTGATTTAAGAGAATAATTCATCAACAATGAATTATATATATAATATATATATATATTTTTTCATTCATTTCCTTTTCTTTCAAAAAACACTCATGACCTTATTTTCGTAGTACACCACTCTTGTGTATAGTGATATCATAAATAAACCATGAAACTCTATTCTATGTTTTCTTGTTAGTGTTCTTTACCTACTTCTTACATAATACAATAATTAATTCCAAAGTAACTGAAATGAATTCATGTGCTGTATAATTCCTGTAGAATTATCATTACAAAGAAGCACTGCATCAAATCGCAAATGCCATTGACAGTTACAAGAAAATGGCTGTCTGACCAAATGCATCATTTTTAGATTAGAATTGGTATTAATTTACCTGTCATGATATAATTGAAAAAAAGTATTGCATCCATTTCAATGCAGGAGATATTCCCTTGTTCTAATTTCGCTGCTGCAGTTGACAGGTACTAGAAATGGTCTGAATGATTAAATGTATTATTTTTTGGGAATATTTCATTTTATTGTACTGCTCAACCATGATGTAAAAAAAAATCATTACATCAATTCCAATACTAGAAGATATACACGTGCTCTAATTTTCCAAAAATTTAAGAAGAAACTAAACTTTATTCCGGAATGTTGAGAGCTATCCATATTTCACAATAAAACTAAAGAAGTAATATAAAAAAAATAGTTTTTAAGTCAATTCCTACTTAGATCAACAACAAAAAATTTTATTTTAGATACTTTCTATTAAATAGTTACAATTAATATAAATATGTATATACATAGGACAGAATCACAACATTAAGTGGTAATTAGTTTTTTTTAATTATCATTAAAGTATCGTATTGTCCTTTTAATTTCAGTCCAACTGAATGCTTTAACACGTGAGAAAAAAAACAACCGTTTTCAAGTTTTGACACAAGTCGCCAAAAGGTTCGCTAATTTGCCAACGTGGCTGTATTTGTAATTCTTTAAATAGATAGTTTTAATCCATTATTTTTTATTAATTATAATCAAATTATTGTATTGTCATCCAAAATGATCCTGTATATAAAAATTCAGCTCAATTCAACGCTTTAAAATGTATTTTATTAACGATTGAAAATTCCGCCAAGATAAATAAATAAATATACAAATTTATAAATAAATAAATATAGACAGTGCGAGCTAATAGTAGGAATTGAAAAGGGAAATTAAATTATTAAACGACAATTTTTATTTCAAATAATATGTTGTTATCCGAAATTTTCCCAAAAATATTTGAATTCTAAAAATATTTATTAAAATGGTTATATGTTGTTGTTTCTAATGCCGCCTGCCGGACATAGTCAGATTGAGGTCCACCAAATTCATCATGACAAGGGGCTAGATGTACGCCTGTCGTTGATCGTAGCCTTAAGCACCATACAAGTGACAGTACGATTTAGCTCGGTTCCACCCCAATTTTGAGGTGAACACCCTTGGGAAGGGTCATGGGGCACCCATCTCTCTTCCCCATTCACCAACCTCATGAGAGGACTCGCGGCTCGTCGGCTATTTATAGTGATCCCATGCCACAGAGGCACTATACATTTACAAACATCCATGTCTTCTCCGAGATTCGAACCCAGTCCCTACGGCACAGCAGTCAGCGTAGCTAACCACTATAACAGATGGATGACTAAAATTATTCTAAATCTATAAAAGCATCATTTGTAAAAAGGATTTAAAATAGATTGGATTGTTTAATTGGTATCATCACTTTGAAATAAAACAAGACTTGCGAAATATGCAACAATTTACAAGCATTTTGAAAACAATATTAAATTGATGCCTTACAATGACTAATTCAAATATCATAAAGATTTTCACGCATACTAGTTTGATTTTCTTGATTAGAAATGTATTCAAAAATTTCTGACCGGAGATGTTGTCACCTTCAACACTTAAGTATAAAAATGTTGTTTGAAATCTGATATTTCAGTATAATTTAATTCATTTTTCCTATGCACTTCAATCAGTTTTTTTAATCAAAATATTTCATATTTTTTGTAATATTGTACATATTTTCAAACATTTTGTTTCTGCGGTATCCTAGTAGTAATGGTCCCGAACTCGCGGTTGGCGTGACAAGGTTTTGAGTCCTGGTGCCGCTGAAGGCCTGCCGTGTTTAGGGGACGGTAACATGTTGAATCCATCGAGGCTTAAAGTCCTCCCTTTGGCGTAGTGTAGTATAGAAAGGAAAGTGGCCTCTCAGGTGTCGTCCTCTTCACTTGACCATGGATCAAAATTGTGAGGTCCATCACCAATAGCCCTCGCGTTGTTTCATTGTGCGATGTTTATAATATTCTCATTTACTCACTTATCAAACAGTTTTGTAACAAATACTTTAAATTAAACATTTTATACTAATGGCCCACTAGGCCTATTTAAGTAGCTCAATCATGGCCGATTGCTCTGAGAAATTAATTTATTTATGAAAATTTGGTGGGAAATTCTTTTTTAGAAATCGAATACATTAATTTTGATTTTTGCTGTTGATGCCGTACGGATGCGAATTAATATATTTATTTTTTTTATTGGTAATAATAAAAAACAGTCGAGTAGCGACCATTCTATGAATGGAACTAATTTTCATTTTCTTTCATATCTTGTAAGAGAAAGATATTCGAAAAAATAGGTTATTTCAAGACAATTGGCAAGTGAAAAACGAGCACGGATCGATCTATAATTGTTTGTTTTGTATTAAAAGGGTTGTATTTAATAAATACCAATAAACAGGAATCGTTCGATGACACTTTTCCTCGAAAATCTCTTTCAAGAGGTGATAAATAGGCTATCTTGAATAATATTTACAACAGCAAAAAAAAAAAGTGTTTTGTCAGTAATAATGTCACAGTGGTAACAAAAATACCCTATAAAATTAGTTATATTATTGGTAATATTATAAAATCGTTTACTAATGCAGAAATTGTGAAGTGATTCTTTAATGCTTCCAATTTAGAAAAAAAACTAGTGACAAAATAAAAATTAAAAAAAAGAAAAAACAGAAGGAAAATAATTTGAAAAAGCAATATAGATGAGTTTTAATACTTTGATTAATTTTCTGCATTTTTAATTTTCTACCTTATCTTGGTCTTAAAGCATTTCTCCCCAACCCCTCCATTAATCCTTATGTTGTGGCCAGCGTGAAATAGCCATCAAATGTTTTTTGCCCGCGTAAAATAGCTAACTTATGTGTGCGACCCGGCAAAAAAGAAGGTTGATTACCCCTGTTCTATACGTAAATATTTTGTTCGCATCGTTGAAGATAAAATATCACCTCACTACTTGTGAAGGTCACAATACAAACAATATGAGGACTGTTGGTGACGGATTTAAAAATTTTGAACCCTCGATCAAAGCAGGAGAATAATACTTCAACACGAACAGATGTTAGTGCTAATGTGGGAAAAATGATTAATAAATATTTTAACACAAACAATTTTCATTTAATGCAATCTCAACATTCATTCGCAATAGTAAATATGCGATCAGAAGGAAATTATCTGTCATTTACAAGAAATCCAAATAATAATGATTCATTAACCTTTAAAAGACAGATGTGAGGTTACAGCCACGAAGGTTTTAACTCCAAAAGTAATCCTGTCAATTGCGTCTAACTCATAGATTCAGATCCAAAACAACATATGATCTCCAATTTTATTATCTCACTTGTGAACCACAATCTCATTGTTGTACTTTCTTACTTCAGATCTCTTTATATTTAAAACTACATTACATATCATTAATCCATTAAGGTATCCGTCTACGTTCGGAACCATGATTTTGTAAAAGCGTATAAATGGATATTATTTATGATATTTAGTGTCACTTAGATTAGAAAAATTATATAAAATTGTTTTAAGAATATTATTAGAGTAAAAAATTATTTAAATACAATATTTTGACAAAAATGAATATAGAATGACCCATTTTCAAAATATTATCCTTTTGTGAAAAATGCTTCTATTGTAATAATATTTTGCCTGTATATAGCTCAGACCTTTGTACAGAGGCTCAATTGATATATATGGCTTAGAATTGGGTTTATCGATGTTTTACGACAACAGAGGGGAGAAATTTTAATAAAAAACCGCCGATAATTATATTTCAATTGGTGGAATCTCTGAAAATAATGTGAATTTCTCAAAATAAAATATTTCCGACTCTCTGGAGAAGTCTTTATTTTATATAAGCACACACACACACAAAATATCATTATTATAGAAGCATTTTTTATAAAAGGAGAACATTTTGAAAAACGTTATTCTAAGTTACTTTTATTCCCAAATATTGTACTTAAATATTTTTTTAATCAAAATGTCCTTAAAATAATTTCATACATGTATTCTAATCTAAGTAACACTAAATATCATGAAAATTACCCATTTGTGCGCTTTTTTAAAATCACGGTTCCGAACGTAGTCGATACCTTAAAAAACGAGGTTCTAAATTGACGCAAACAAGAAATGGGAACTCCAGAGGATAACAAAAATAACGAAGTTCACAAATGGAAACCTTTTGAACTGTTATTCGATTTTTCAAACTTCAGCATCATGCCAACGTGAGTACTTTAAATACAAATCAGCCTTATACATGGTAGTTGGCATGTGGACTTAGACTGTTGTCCTTTAACACCATGTGGTAGAAATGATATAAATGTCAAATTCGTATGGAAAGAGGAAGGTACCGAGATATGTAAATTTACATTTAAGGGCAATCCAACTACACGGGTATGAGAGAGGGCATTTCAAATTCTATATAATAGGAAAGTTAAGCATGTAAAATAACCACATATTGATTATTTTTTTATTTGACTAAGCAACATCAAAACTACTGAAAGAGTATATGGAAATTGTACAGAAATATATTGTATTAGATAGAGAAATAATGAAAATTTGTTGTAAAAAGTTAATGGAAATTATGGAAAGATGTAATGAAAATTATATTCAAATTCATATAAATTATAATGGTTCATATAAATGGTCAAATTCTGTTATGAATTTGACCATCAGAACTTTATTACAAAACACTTACATAGAGAGATTCAAATGATATCTACAACTTTAAACTATTTGAAGGGCCAGAAAAGTTAATAAAGCAAATTATGTTATTCAATATATCCCATACTCAAAATGTGTCTAAAGTACCTTTCTGTGTCAAGAGGGTTTCAAACAAAATAATTTATGTATTACATCCGACTAAATACTTCGAAGTGTATGGACGTATATTTCAAAAGGAGGAACATTTATTTAAGTTATTTTACATTAAATCTTTCATCTAGTAAAAATAACTTACGATATGTAATTTATTGCATATACATAAACTACATTTCTAAATTAAAGCTACGCTAAAATAAAATTCAAATTAATGTGATCTTCAAAATAATATACTTTGACTTTAACTTATTTTACCTAAACGGCCCAATTTAAACGGCTATAACCTAAATTTAAAATGATGGGATTTTTTTTACTGAAAAATCATCCTTTCTATCACTGTCTTCCGTTTTTTTTTAAAATTTCGACAGTCCAATTTATTGATTTTGCATTAACGTTTGTTTAATTTTTCTTACTGCTGAGATAAATTACTTTTGACTGAAAATGAGTTTTAATATTTTTATATTAATTAATTTGGATTTTTTTTTTTAATTTAGCAGCTTTGAGAAAATGTCGTTTTAGTTTAAATAACATTTTGAAATATATATAAAATTTAATCCAGCTACCTACTTTACAAAATGCTATCTTACGTTTACTTTTAATTAATTACACGTTACGAAACTTCAATTTTAATAATCTGTTGTATAAACCAATCAAAAACGGTTTTCATTATTTTTAAATATTCAGCGTTGTTTTACATTCCTTTGCTAATTTTTTGGAAAACTTAGTAATTTAATATATATATATATATATATATATATAT
>BMAV01022778.1:132933-170099 GCA_019973955.1 Trichonephila inaurata madagascariensis
ACACTTTCAAGGTCATTTTATTGCATTCCAAACCCATCGGAATAATTCTACCGATAGCAGTGGAAAGAAAAGAATTGTATTTTGGAAGGACGTATATATACGTCCAGGGCACTCAATGCACCAGTTAAGCGAGATTGATATATGCGTCGGTGAAAGTTAAGGAGTTAAGTTGCTTAGAAGTTTCTTAATTAGGTCATCTTTTTTTTTATAAGCGATTATAAGAGTCGCAAGAACTTGACGATAAATAAGTTTCTTACTAAACATATTTTTGTCTTCGTATATAAAGCGTGTTTCAAAGGGAAATGAAATATTTGCTTTATAGAGAAAAACTTCATTTAAATATTTTCAACAAAAGAAAAAGAAACTATGGAGAATGTTTCCTTTTCTTCAATCATCCGATAAAATTCGTAACCAAGATTTCATTTTCTTCAGGAGATGGACAGATAATTTTACGTTTCATTTTACTTCGTGGGAGTCATTTCTTTTTTTAACTCTCTTTTCTTCTGTTTGCAATTACAAAAGAAAATTATTCTTCTTTGTATTGCATATCGCTTCAAAACTTTTTTTTTTTTACTTTTCCAACCTCTGTAAAGTAGCAGCTTAAAGATATCCTTGAGGAAATTGTTTCAATAGAGTAAATGGTAAAACCATTTCAGTATAAATATATCTATATCCAATTACTTCTTTTATGTCTGCGTTGAATACTTTTTATATCTAGTTTTTGGATTTAAAATGAAATTCTTTTATGAAAAGAATATTTTTTTTCAGATAAACGTCCTTTTTTAATCATTGGAATGAAAAAGTAATGGTAATTCTCCATTATTCTGCTTGTATTTGGATATTAAAGTTTTCCTTTTTACAAATTAATTTATATATTTAATTTTCTCTCTGGTATAAAAAGAGTTTTAAGTTATAAGTGAACATTGGAATTTTCTCCTTAAAATCTTGTTTTACAATGTCTTTGTGGAAATAAAAATACATTGAACTTATTCTGAAAAAAAAACTGTACACACGAATTTAATAATATAAGTGTCCGAAAAATACTATTTCTTTTTTTTTTCATTTACCTAATGAAAATTTCGTAATAATCAATTACAAAAAAAATATATTTATAGTTAGAAATTACACAATTTTTATTCGGTAGCTAAAAATCATATTTAGTATTTACTACGCATTTGTTTACTGGAAAAAAAATTATTGCACTGACTAATTGGTGCTTGACAAACTTTTTGATTCCTGACTCGAAAGAGTGATTTTTCGACTTTATGCCGAAAAGAAAATAGAACGTCATTTACATCTTGTCTACTGTATGAGAAATATTTTCACCGTTTCCAAGCAATGTAAAGTACTTCCAAAAGTGTAACAATACAACAGTTTTGATAGTAATTTTATTATTAATTTCTGAATCAGAATTGTTATTTATTGGTTCCAACAAATCAACAATTATCTCAACTTCAGTTGCTCAGTGTTTAATAATTGTATATATATAGCTAATGTCGACGTTCTGCTAAAGCATTTTATGGCCCTACGTTCTAGTCAAATTAGCGTAAAATGTTAAGCTTTTCACTAAAATGAAAAAGTTTTTGTTTCCGACAATCTGCTTTGATTCACAAATTTTCAAATGCAAAATTTTCTTCAAAACCGTATATATAATAAAACTCAATTCTCTAAGAAAGAGAGAAAATGGTAAAAACTCTTAAAATATCCACTGCTTTGTGTGTTGGGACGAGATAAAGGAAGAAGTTCTTGTGCCATTCAACATTCACGCGATAGGTTACACTCATGACTCATCTGTAGCTGTTAAGTCTAACAATGTACAGCAACCTTTCCAATCAAAATATCCTGCTTCCTAGTGAAGTCTTTTTTTTTTTTTTTGGACAAAAAAGAATACGTCATTAGAAAAGGAAAAATAAAAAATCAGACTAATGAAAATGACAGTTGAAATAATTCGCTTATTTGGAGTTTATTATTCGTTGCATAGGATTCTTTCTGAATTTTAACGGAGGAAACAAAGAAAACTTCGTTTAATCGCGAAATTTGCTAAATAAAGGTTCGTAAATTGAGATCCAAATGTATGTCTTTAATACAGAAATCATAAAATATTTCCCTCTTTATAAATGAAATTTTATCATTTAAACCACACGAAACTAGTAGTTTTGTAAAAATGACAATAAATACAATATAGCAGAGAAAATAGCTTGGATACTGTTAATAAACTAACTGTACTGGATTAATTATACCAAAACAAGAGTAAACAATATTATTAAAAATAAATTGACGAAACTTGATCCTGAAAATTTGAAATAAATTCGATTTCACAAATTAATTTTATCCTCTTCCTATATATCATTTGTTTAATGATGACGGAATTGTTTGAGTTATAAATATTTCTGGGGTATTCTGACAACTGTAAATAATATGTAGTTGGAGGTAGCTCATCACGCTGCATAAGGATATTTAATTTAATATGAGATTTCTCTGTCTCAAAATTAATCATCTTGATGAATTAAGAATGATCTGATATTGCGTCACATCATTCTTTATTCATTTAGTTACGGATCTAGTTTATTTTTATAATTCCTTCTAAGCAATAATTTGCATCACAATCATCAATACCTTTTGACTTTCTTCAATGAGCTTAATTTTGAAATTCTGCATAATGTTTTTATTTTTTAAAATTATTTCATACATCCACAGAGAAAATCTATAAACATTCCAAAAAAAAAAATTTTTTTAATTTATTGAATGAAAATATTTGCAACATTTTGAGAGATTTATAAGAATAATAAGGGTTTTGCAGAAATTGACTACAACGGGAGTTGTGATAGTGCTATAGATAAAAATATCTGTTTTTGAAAAATGAGGCCTAAAAACTTAAAACTTGGCTGTCATATTTCTTTTGTTGAGTAGTGTTTCACTAAGAATGAGTTCTTCAGAAACTGACTTCCAAAGGTGTAAGTATTTTATACACAAAAATTTCTGGTTTTGAGAAATTAGGCTTTCAGACTAGAAATTTGGCAGGCATATTTCTTTGTTTAATAGAGATCCGCTAAGATAGATTATAGATTATATATATAGATATAATTATATATAGATTATATATATTATATATATATATATAGATTATAGTTGTATATTTATTCTAGGTAATATTCATTAAGAAAAAAAACTGACAGACAAATCTTGGGAATACCGGTCTAGTATGTTTTATTACTGTATGATGTTTCTTATTTGTTGTCTGAAAAATTGTTCTTTCCTCATTATTACAAACGTTCTTTACAATGTACTCAAAATTATTCAAAATTTTTATTAAATTTGAACTTGGGAAAAATATTTTTCTTTCTATATTTATTTATACATTTTTAAATTCGCTCGGGTGATGAACGGGTATACTTGATAGTTTATGTATAAAAGCTAAATTATGTCTTGCTAGTATATGTTTTATGTATTACATGGCTTAATTTAGTATTCATTTAATGTAATTCTATTAAATAGTCCTTAAAATAAGATTACTTGCTGATAGATTCACTATATGTTCTAACATAAGAATAAATACTTTTTCAACGTTCAGATTTCTATTCATCAACTTTTCATTTCAAACTTCTTAAATAGTCTTATACTTTGTTATTCTACCGAAACCTCTTAGTTTTCTATTTCTTGCAGCGAAGCAGATATAAGTTTGAAATTACGCATGGCTGGTACATGTAATTTGTAGTAAGCATTTACATGCTAGAAAGTTTTACATGAAGAATAATAAATTGCTTGCATTTATTTATTGGCATACTCGATTATCTTAATGGACTCCATACCATATTTTTCCCATTGCCCAATATATCCATCGAGCCTTAAATAATATACATCACGTGTTTATTTATGGGTATAAGACTATCTAATAATGGACTCTTAATGCAATAATTTCTCATTTTCCTACATATCAGCATAGCAATAACTATTCAGCACTAAGATTTAAATATTTACTTCTTTGCTTTGATGTTTAATACTTCATTCAAAATTTTCGTTCATAAAACTGAAAAATTATGCATACATTAAAAAACAGTATGCTCATTCCAAACAGTATAAGCTGAATAAATATATAAACAATTCTACGTTAAATGACATCCACTTTTATGAAAAACTAATTTTTATCTCTATTTGACACTTTAAAATATTTGTATATAGCTGTAAATAACCAATTATTTTTTTAAAAAATTAAATATTTAAATAGTTTGAAGAGATTTAGTGCATGGATATTCTTAAATCGATAAATGGTAAAAATATAAAGTGCAACTGTTTATTTAATATTTTTTTTGTGTTTCATTATTGCATCGAAAAAAAATGAAACATCTCCTTTTTAAATGTCTTGTTGAATCAAATATTTTTACATGTTACTTTTGTCTAATGTTCAACAACATGCATTTATTTTTGTCTGTTTAAAATTGTTTCAATTGGCTGTAATATGTCCATAATTTATATTACGACTGCGGAAATTTTTATCCTAATTGAAACTTAATTTCCTGTACTTAATTTGTATGAAATTTTAAAAATTTATGTATACTTATGATCAGGGGTGTCAAATTTGAGGTTCTCGGGCCACATGCAGCCTACAAGAAGCAATTTTGTGGCCCGGCCAATATATCCCCTCACACAAAAAAATTCTCCGGAAATTGGAAAGATAACAGCAGAAATAAGATGTGAAGTGTCAGCATCAATTTTTTTTTGCTCTTTTATATATGTTTATTATAATGAATTATTCGAAATAAACTCCTACGATTCAATGAAAAATTGATTTTTTTCAGCTTGCCTAAAGTTAAACATTGTTTGCTTGACCCGAGATAGCTTTTCAGTTTGCCTCCCCTGCTTTAAATGGATTGAAAAATATTGTAGAACACACATGAAATACTTATAAAGAAAGCTATTCATATATATTCCTCTTTAGCTGTTTCATTTATTTAAAATAAAAAGGTTGTAAAGTAAGTGACATTTGTCACAAATGTCACTTGCTTTATTGAAATAAAGAGCATTTCTTTGATATATTTCTTATAATATAAAATGTACCAAATAATCATTAAATATCATAAAGCCCAATGCGTAATAAAAAACAATAACTCTCTAAATAAATTTATTTCATGTTACAGGATTTTGTCAAATTTAAGGCAGAACTAGATCTTTCCAATTTTTTACATGCATTTCATTCCCTGATTTATTAAATGAAAGATTAGTATTCGTTCTTTTCTATAACATGAATTAGATAAAACATTATATTAAATATACATTTAAACTCTAATTAATCTTTAAATGTTAGAGGAATTTTTTTTTCAAAAGATACAACAATTTGTTTTCTTCATTTATTGTCCGATAAAAGATCACCTTCTTCTACAGCATAAAAGTAAAGCTCATTGTCAGACAAGTGAAGCAGAAACCAGTTTGAACAACTGGTATTTTGTGCATCACCCACACAGAGACAATAGCTGTTATTATGTATAAATGGAAGGTGAAATAGTTCATATCACACAAATTCGTTTGAGTGTGCTATTTTCTTTTCTTTCAAGTTTCAAAGATTTTCTTTTGTAAGTTTGTACCATGACACGGGAGTTTGTAGGTGGAGGGTGGGAGATAGTTATTTCCTGACACAAAGAGCTAAAGTTAACCAACCACACAATACTTAAAGAAAGCCTAGAAGAGGAATTGCAAAAAATAGATGCAACATTCAGCTTCATAAAAAAGAGCCTGCACAAACTAATTTCATTTGTCTGAGAGCTTAACAATAGATGCAGCATTCAGACTCATAAAAAAGAGCTTGTTCGATTTAATTCCATTTCTCTCAGAGCTTGCGTAAAAGAAACATTTTTATTTTGTTTCATTAAGAGTTAATGTTCTTGTTTGTAAGAAAGCTGGAAAGACTATAGCTGCAACATCTTCTAGAGTCGTACTGTTTGGAAAGAGGAAGTTATTTGTTTATTTAGTCGGTCACATTCCTTAAATGTGAAAGACAGTTTTGCTTCACTACTCCAAGCCCTATAACCAGAGAGCTGCTTTATTAATCTATAACATTCAACTTACTGCAGTGCTTCTCAAACTTTGAATACTTGCGACCCAATATTCAATCACAATTTTCATCGCGCCCCCTCCATACAAACATGATGTATTGAATTCGATAATACCATACTTTGACGCTAAATTTACACAATACGGCGTTTAACTCTTCGCCATCGTCGTATATAAATGTCTCGCTCAGCCAGTGCGTTAATTGCCCCGGACTTATATATATACGTCTTTCCAAAATGTGTTCACATCAATTCATAAAATTATTCCGAGGACCTAAGAATGCAATAAAATAACCAAAACTTTGTTTGAGAAGGATTATTCCAGAGGATTTTCTTATTTTCCCTCTCTAACTCCCTCCCAAATACACCATATATGCGTGCATACTTGCAAAATGGTGACATTATGAAATGAATTGGTTAAATTTTAATCTGTAGTTAAGGGGTTAATTATAAGCCGTACAAAAAATGAGCCATAAAAGTGTTACTTTTTCATATCATTTTATATATGACCAACCGGTACGGACACTGGTAATTATTAAACTTTTTCTTAACTTAGTATTGTTAAGATAAAGTTCATTGTGCAGCACTGATACGTTTATAAATGTATTATATCAGTGTAAATGTGCTTTGTTTCATTATGACAGAATGTATTTTTTTTTTTTTTTACTTACAAAAAAAATTAATAATTTTTTGAAATAATCTTTTGTTTTCGACTTTTCAATATGCCCGCGTCCCCCTACTAGGGTTATCCTGCCCCCCAGGCTGGCGCGCCCCACAGTTTGAGAAGCGCTGACTTACTGTAACTCCTGGCAACTCACTTTTTTTTATATTTAATCTATTTTTTTAAAAATAATTTAGCCTTAAGTTTAATGTGTGCATATAAAGTTTCTATCACAAATAAATAAATTTATTATAAATTTAAAATTTATATTTTATAGGGAAATATTTAAAATTATTTTATTTTGAATATGTTCTCATAAAAATGTAGTATAGCATTTAATCAACCAGGTTATGTTTCTTACTTCCTTGATGTCTTTATACATTTAAAGTAGGATTCCATTTATTTCGTTTTCTCCATGCAGTTCCCTTGTGTTGTATCATTCTTGAAATTTTACTCTTTCATAAGCATATCATGCTTAAGGTTGAGAGTTGCCCAACTTCCTCTTTTTGTTCTACCACTTTTAAATATTTTGATCCATCAAAATAAAATTTTTTTACAAGATAAAGCCCTTTCTCCGTTTGACAAAAGTCCCTGGTGAATTTATTTCTCTAACTACAAAACTCTTCGTCGCTCTTCTTTGTTGTAATCTGACAGCCGAGTTGACGTGCTTATGCTATTGAAGCTAGACGACAATTGATGCGATTAATTTCCGCTTAAGCTTCTACAGACGGGCCAACTCAACGCAGACGCATGGACCACAAAAACCCTGACTCTGCGTGTATATATGCCTCACTCAGTCTGTGCGTTAAATGTCCCAGGCATATAATTGCTTCTTTCAGAAGTGAATGTGTAATCAAAAAAATAATTTTTGACTTTTCCTTAGTATTTTCATACCGAATTTTACTTGAATTTTTTCAGTATTTTGTAAAACCTCTACGAAAATGTATTTTTTTTTAAACTTTTGCTTACGCAAATGTTAGAAATAATTCCGAGTTTTAAATGCTCATTCTTACCAATTACGTCCTTATTTTGCTTTTCTTTTCATGGGAAAAAAAACTTATATCATAAAGTTTAATTATAATGCAACACACTGTAAGAACCGTAGAAGCTATTTTTAAACCAATTTCAAATCATATTTTCGAGTACTGTCTTTTCACCTCACAAATAAATGTTGTGATATTCAGAAAATAAGAAATCTTAACCAGGTTCATTTGAAATCGTTTATTTCAAAAATCAAACTTAACTTAAGAGTAGTTATCGCATTTTCTATATTGCGTTGTAATTCCTAAATAAAAAATTAAAAATTAAAAAATCGTATTAAATTTTTCTACATATAAAAATCGATCAGGTCCCAAATGATGGAGCGTTCCTCATGGGATATCATTCCTTTACGATTCAGAGACTAAAAATGAAACAGAGCAAATAACATAGAAATGTATCCGTCATAATTCACTTTTTTATCGAAGGGATTCGAGAAAATAAATATTTTTAATCTTGAATCTCCAGTTTTATTCGCTTCTTCACTTATCTGGGTTCCCGAAGGAAATAAAATAAAACTCATAAATTTTTCCACTTCTCTCTTTTTTTAAATCAGCCTTATTTTGACATTTTGTAGGAAGAAATATAGTTCATAAAACATATTTTTGTTGAAAACATATTCGACCGAATTATTTGATATTTCTTTGCGGAAAAATGTCGTATAGATGGGAATTCTTTTCATGTAATATTTCCCATGGCTTAGATAACAAAGAGGATCAATTTCTGTAAAACATATTCATTAGAACTTAATTATCTAAAATTTGGGGGATTGTAACTTAAAAAGTTTTCATGCTTTGTGTATTTATTTTAATACCAGATAAAAAAATGGAATCTTCAATAATTTTTTTAATAAAACTTCAAAATAAACAAAGTTTAGAAAAAATGGTATGTAATGCTTATCCTTATAATCAATTTAGTATTGATTACTTGAAAAATCTAAGTTAAAAGAAAAGTAATTGTAAATTTTATAATAAAGTATTAACTTAAGAGAGTTTAATACAACTTTTCTCAAACTGTGGGGTGTGATAATTCTACGTGGGGGTGCGAAAATAAAAGATTACTTAAAAAAATTATTAATTTACTGAATGAAAGCATAACGAAATGCATTCTGAGATAACAATAAATAAAATACGCACACATTTACACTGATATAACATACTTTTAAATGTATCAGTACTGCACAATGTATTTGATAAAAAATTATCAGATAAGTTCAAAAGTTTACAAGTTTGTAAGATCAGATAAGTTCAGATCAAGTTTAAGAATTACTAGTAACATCCACTTGTTTATCATATACAAACTATAATAGTTATCTTGGTAATTTGCACAGTTTATAATTAAGCTCGTATTGTAGCTTTACCTTCAAAGTACCTTATTATTGCATTCAATACATTGTTATTACACGGAGGAAGTACGATGAAAATTACGATTAAAAATTGGCTCATAAATATTGAAAGTTTGAGAAGCACTGGTTTAATATTTAGAGTTATTATTATAATTGTAATATTCTAAGTAGCAGCTGTCCATCTTGATAGCATTTTTATTCGATCTAAGAAATCTTCTACTAGTAAGTTTTCGTTCAATCGTCAAAAATAAGGAAACTCTTAAAGGGTTGTTTTTTTTTATAAATGGTAAAATTTATATGACAGTTTACTCCTTAGAGGGAATTAAATTGTGATATTAATGATAATAATCTATATACTAAATTCATTCGAATCTAACCCACCATCTATTCTAAGCCTCACTCCAAATTTTCTACAAGTTTTTGTGAAAAAAGAAAATTAGTGTGAAATGACTTATCGATATCCAATTTTAAGTAATTAAAATAAATTTAAAATGAGATCTAGTAAGAAGCGAATAGTTAGTTATTTTACCAGTATTATAAACTTTTAAATACATAAAATGTACCGGAAATTGTTCCATTTGCAGCATGCAACGAATTTTTTTTTTTTTTTACCTCTGTTTCTAAGCCTCACCCAATTGATAGCATTAACATTGGAAAAAAAGTGCGGCTTAGATTGTGGAAGTACGGTATATAAATAAGAAAAAGGTGACACACTTATGCACTCATCATGAGTTCTTCGGAACTATTACCCCGCAGACTTGAAATCTGGTAAACGTGTTTGTTTTGTTGAGTAGAGATCCACTGAAAAAAAAGAGTTTTTCGGAAATTAATATCCAAGGGCAGTTGTGTGGAGGTTCTAGAGAAAATGTAGAATTTTATAAATATTAGACCTACAGTCTTCTTATGCTTTAGGCAGACAATACAGGCTGAAGGCTAAAATTGAGTTGTGCTTATCCGATTCATATGGAACACCTCGGACTTGACAAGGAGAAAACCCTCCGTAGTTTTATATCGTATAAGTGACTACGCAAATACGATTCAGGTACTGATTCATGTGGCAATATCGTTGACCAATATTTACTAATATCTGAACAGTAATACCCCGAACTTACGCGATTGGTAGGACTGAGTGATAACCACGTCGTAAGTCAGGGTATAGTTTCTCTTCTCAATACATATAAATTATTTTTAGTTGGAGCCGGAGACGGAAGAAAAGAATAAGTTTGAAAAAAATAATAAAATCTTAGATAACCCAAATACAAATATAGAAGGTTTCACAAAATTTGACAAGTAGTCTGCCCGTTAAATGATTTTTTCCAATCCACTAAATTTCTTCTTCACATGCTAATATATATTCTCTTATTCCTTGTCTTGTTGAAAAAATATGCTCTTCATTAGAGTATGTATTTTCTAAAATTTGTAACCTTCTAGAAATAAACTGAGGCCTTCTGTCCAATTCCCAACTGTTATTCGACCTTCTAATTGGACAGTCTAAGGACTCATGTTCTTAAGTCTCTTGCTCTTGCATTTCTACGAGCACATTCACTGTCAGATATTTATTGGGGGATTTCAGAAGCTCTTGAACGACATCATTATTCATTTCTAAATTTATTTCCATGGCAAAATCGACAATTTCCTCAATCAAATTACATCAGTCTCTGGCAATAATTCCGTCGAAATTTCAGCGATAATATATATACTGAAGTGCCACTGAATTAGAAAAACCAAGGGCTGTGCAAATTGTGTAACACTGCGCATCATTTATTTGCAAGTGAAGGCGCTATGGTAACTGTATATATAGCACGTACTGTGATTGCTCTGAATTAGGTGTTGTAATTGCCAGTGTATGGGTAAACTGTCTGATTTAGACGACTTCGATCATGGACAAATCGTAGGTGCGCGACGCATGCGTCATTCAATTTCCAAAATTGTCAGACAGTTAAAATTTTTATGGTCAACAGTGTTAAGAGCATACCAAGAATACATGGATGGTGGACAAAATACTAGTGATCGGACAAACTGCAAAGGACAATTAGCCTTGCCATTGTATGGCCTACAGACTGCTCAAGGATATTGTACGTAGCCAGAGAAGCTAAACATTAGCTCAAATTACCATCCAGTTGTATGACGATACCAGTCGACTAGTCAGTAAACGGACCGTGCAACGCTCACTTCACCATACGGGTTCAGAAGCTTATCGACCTACGGGAGTATCAATGCTCAACGCTCACCATCGGGCTGCAAGTCTTGCCTAGGCTACACAACACAGAGACTGGAGTGTAGAGGATTGGAAACGAGCAGCATGGAGTGATGAGTCTCAATTCCGACTACTTAACACCGACAGGAGGCTGAGAATATGGCGTCAGGCTCATGAAGCCATGGAAGCCTGCTAGGTTGGAACTGTACAAGGTCATGGTGGCTCAATCATAGTCTGGGGTGTTTTTTCGTGGAACTGTTTGGAATCTTTGTTGTGTGAACCAACCTTCCTCAATGCAATTTGGTACATTGAGTTATTGGGTGATCCCCTCCATCCTCTTATGCTGTTCTGTTATCTGCACAGTAATGGAGTTTTCCAGCAAGCCAACTGTACCTCTCACAAATTCTGGTTGGATGCTGGATGGTTGGATAATCATTCCTCTGACTTTTCTGTCATAAATTAGTCACCTAAAAGCCCAGACATAAATCCAATTGAGCATCTTGGAAATGTTTTGGGACATGACGTGAAAAGCCATCCCACTGCACCAACGAATCTTACTGAATTATGGACAGCACGTATGTCGAGTTATTAATGTAAATCATCTCTTATTATTTTATCTATCTCACTGACTATTTAAATATTCGGTAGTGGCGTTTATTTGTTTGGAAAGCGCTGGGTGAAAGGAAGAAAACTCTAGTTTTGATAGAACAGACCTCGGGGAATACACATCTTTTTTTTTTGTTTCAAATTACTCTATTGATTTATATTACTTTTATGATAGAGAATTTATAAGCTTGTATAATTTAATGATATTTTATTTTTCAAACGCACTGAAAGGATTTTACGTCCTAATTAAATTATACTTCCATTGGATCCCCTCTACCAGTTAAAAAAATTATGAAAAACTTCTATTACCTAGGGTTCTTATGTAATAAAGAAATAAAATTTAAAACTAAATAATTTGTAAAGAGAACATTTCTTTCTCTTCGAATTCTTTCTGCTTTAATTTTTATTGATTCAGTTATTAGATTTTTTTAATAACATGTATAATTATTTTTGATTACTGAAAATTTTTCTAATAAAATAATTAAGTTTTCTTTAGATTTATATTTTAGTTGTAAGCCTTTGAAATGTTAATTTAATTTTAACTGAATCCACAGAGAGAGAATACTTTTTTTTCTTTTTCATTAACAGCTCTTTGTAATGGCGTTTTTAATTAGTGCTTTCTCTTTGAAATTTTAAGAAGAGCATTTCTTTAAAAAGAAAATGGATGCCGACCTGCATTTTTCAATTCTAAAATCAATTTGTTTTCAAAATTAAGATAAAATTAACGCAAAATTTTCAATATATATATTCTTTTTTGTGAAAATATTGTGTTTTAATTTTAAACTAATACATGAATCATAAATATTTTTTATTGAAATATTTTGAAGTATTATATTGAAATATTGAAATGACTACTTCCTAATTTATTTACATTTCACTTGTTAGGTTTTTTTTAAATAAAATGTTATAGATTCATTTGCATCTTTTTTCACTTTTTAGTGATATTTGTGTGGATGATATTATATTTTCATAGCAAGGTTTATTTTCTGAAATATATAATTACTAACTATTACCCATCCACTTCACGGGGTAATTAATAATACTATATGATTGCATATTATCTTTTTAAGTTATTGGTACCTTGAATATAGATTTAAGCTTTCCATCGTTTTCAAAAATATTCTTTAAGGTATCCAACTAGGTTCAGAGATAAATTTTTCAAAAATTGATTTTCTGAATAATTTTATTGTTTTAAAGAACATAAATAGGTTTAAAAAGTTATAATTATTAAATAACTAACATGTATAGCCCCTTTTTTTTTAAAAAAAAATTGTTTTCTGGAAAATTTAGCAAAATATTTTAAGTTAAAATAAATTGCACATTATGCAGTTTTAATATCATTGATATACTTCTTGATCCCTCTGAAGTGTCACAAACTGCAGGATAAAAAATATTTTAAGAAATAAATATTTTATTAGCATTTAAATTTGATGGTCATGATTTTTTCGTCAAAATTACTGCATGTTCTAAGCTAAAAATGACTGTAAAATGTGATTAAATGTAGCTGTCTTAAAACCTGCGGTTTGTTACACTCTGAAGGGCTCATACCATATGTTTTATAAATTTCATTGCATTTGATTGGATTACTTAGAAGATATCCCGTTTTTCATGCACATGTTATCATGAAAGGTTCATTCTTCAAAAAACGAATTAAAAAAAATATTTTTATTTGTTAGATAAAGTAAATGCTGTAAAAAGAACTTAAACTCTCTAGTTTTATGTATTAGTCCCTCTTCCTCAATATTAATTTCTGACAAAAGAGACATCTTTACTATATTTTAAGACAGTAAAAGCTTTATTGTTCAAGAACCGAACATTCTTTTTTATGTGAAATTTTCTTGCATCCCCACCTTCGAAATCAACTTCTACAATCCCTTTCTTCTTCTATCTCTACTCAACAACCAAATCATGCTTACCGAATTTCATGTATGTGAGTCGATTAGTTCGTAAAAAGGGTTTATGGTCTATATTGCAACCTCAGCACATTTGAGGATGAACTTTCACAAAAAGTCGTTCTTTCGGATATTTACTCTACAACCGCACCAATATCTATTCAGCAAAAGTAATATGCTTACGAAAATTGAAGTCCGTTGGTCTAATAGTTTCAGAAATCTCATGAAGTGTGAATGAAGGTGTGAGTGTGTGACGGGGCTTTAATTCGCCTTCTCACTAATCCTCTGAAGGAATCTTTGGGGACAGAATGGTATTTCAATCTAACCTTCTCAAGAAGAAAACGTGATATGCAGATTATAGTGAATAGATATACATTGAAGCCTTAGCATTCGCGGGTGAGTTGAATAAGAGTAGTCTAGAAACCGGAAAGTGGAATAGAAGTCGAATAGAGTCGGATAGAAGCCGGAAAGCGCTATAAGAATTGGAGTTGAATAGAAGTCTGATAGTAGCGGGATAGAATCCGGATAATAGAATTAAAGAAGAGATGGAAATACGAGGTGCTGCTCGCCGTGAGATATCGATAAGAAATTAATTATAGAACGGATTTTAGTTTATTAAGGAATCTACAGTAGATAAAGGTTCTGACTTTAATTTCTCATAAAGATAGTGATTAGTATTTCAGGCGCTATTTACTTAGAACTGATAATTACGTAGTATCACTCCTGATCATATCTCTCTAGTACGACGTGTTGCATTAATCAATATATATTTAGACAATAATAAATTAGATTTATTATGGAGAATTTGAGTGATCAATCATTTATTCCTACAGATCTAGATCGCGTAGATGAAGAGGTGATACCCCCGGGCCCTGGGGTATCACAAGTGAGTCACTTTATATTCGAGAAACAGTCAAAAATTACTAGGACTTTTCCAGTTTTTCTTTCCAAAGTATGAATTAGCTTCAAGCACTGAATGAGAGGTAGTCAAAAAAACTTTTATACAACTCTTCACTCGTCTTCCTTTGTAGTCATTTGGTTGTAGCAGATCCTTTAACATGGTGGATCAATTGTCGATCTGCGCCAAGGAGGACAGTGACTCACTTTTTATTTCAGGAAGGTGTGAATCCTGCGGAAATGTGATTCTTCGCATGCAAGCGCAGTATGATGACAGCTTCTTATCGCGAAGCAAGATCTACACATGAATAGAGTGCTTCAAATAGGAAAACTTTTTTCATGTGACGATGAAACATAGGACAGTCCATTGACGTCAACCACTGAAGACAATGGGAAAGTCGTTGAACTTATTGTGATGGAAGGGATGATTAGAATCCAGTGCAGGTATCACAACTTCCGCTCACAAAAATCGGATGCTTGTCCATCCCCTTTTCCTCCTCGGTTTCAGATGGACAATGAAGCTGCCATGTTGAATGGTCTATTATACCCCAACGACTACAAGGAAAGACGCGTGACAGGTTGTACAGAAGTGTTGCCGACTACCTCTCATTCAGCTCTGCATACTAGCCCTGTTGTCAAGCCTTGGAAAGAAAAATTACAAAATTCCCTTATATAACTGTTTGAATTGACTACAAAGAAAGACGACTGACAGGTTGTGCAGAAGTGTTGCCGACTACCTCTCATTCAGCACTGTATACTAGAGCTGTTGTCAAGCCTTGGAAAGAAAAAATACAAAATTCCCTTAACTGTTTGAATTGACTACAAGGAAAGACAAGTACAGAAGCGTTGCCAACTACCTCTCATTCAGCTCTGCATACTAGTCCTGTTGTCAAGCCTTGGAAAGAAAAATTACAAAATTCCCTCAACTGTTTGACTTTTCCACGTAATACTTTACTAATTTGTTTGATACGAGAACCTCTCCTTGTGAAAAAGGAATAGTGAATTTGTAATGAATAAAAAAAATCCAGGACTTTCTAAATTGTATAAAATGTAAAGAAAAAATATGCAAAATCTCAGATTTGAATCTGATTGGAACATATTTTGATAAAATCATATAATATTTCTTAACAGTTTCAGTAAGTAAAATACGATATGAGTTTGTTATTAATATTATTGCGATACAATTCCTAATAATAAAATGTATGGAGATTATAGAAAATTGTTTTTCTTTAAATTTTACTAGACAAAATGTTTTTTCAATGTCAAACTTAAATAAAAAATAGAGAGTTTTTATCTATTATTTATGCGATATTTTACACAATGTAATGCAACTTTTAAAAAGTGGAAAAAGATTATTGTACATTTAATAAGTTGCATAACTAATATGTTCCTTTTTTATGATGGATTATAATAGTAAAGTAATATCGGTCAAAGCTCAAAACATCATATAATCATAAAAGCGTTAATACCTCACAATACCATAAAAACATCAGATATGAGTTCTTTTTGTTAATAATACAACGGAAAGAAACAACACGAAAACAGTTTTACACATTAAAAAGAAAAAGTTCTGGCTTTATTTTCCTTCATTTTTGTCTGCACAATTTAAGAAAAATATAAAATTAAAACAAAGAAACATAATTAAAAAACCTTCCTTTTACTTAACACCGATTACGAAACTAGATGGCACGAAATCTAACAATTAAGAATTCAGAAGAAAAAAAACGACTTTTTCGAAACACTTTCTGTCGTTTTTAATGAAATGCAGTGTTAATCAGAGTACTAATGAATTCCTGATTTTTTGTAGCTTAATTAGATACAAGAATAATGTTTTTAATAATTTAGGTAAATAATTCCGAAAAAAAAAATAATAAGATAATGCCTAACTATTCTAATCTTAAAAGAGAAATTTTCTTTCGAAAGTGCATTTTTTGTTTTAATGATATAGAAACGAATATAATTGTTTTGTGTAATTTCGATAACATGCATAACAATTATATTGGTGGAAAAATATAATTGTTATACTTGTGATTATATTGGTGATTGTATGTTACTGAAACTTCGTCACAATACAATTTTGTCTAGGTAACATATTTAATTCATTAAAGTTTCAAGATCACAGGTTAGCCATTTCAAATGCGAAATGGTGGTACATCAGTGCTTCTCAAACTTTCGATTCTTGCGACCCAATTTTCAGTCATAATTTCCATCGCGCCCCCCTTTCTACATATAATAACACTGTATTGAATTCAATAATACTATGCTTTGATGCTAAAGCTACAATACGACTTGAACCTCTTAAGTCCCACAGACGTATATAAACGTCTTGGTCAGCCAATGTGTTAATGGGTCCGGACGTATATATACCTCTTTCCGAAGTACGATCTTTTCTGTAAACTTCTATCCATAGAGTTATTCCGAAAGCTTTGTAATGCAATAAAATTAACTTGACAGTGTTCGCGAAGGATTTACGTATTTCAGATGATTTGCTTCTTTATTCCTCGTGTATTCCACCCCCTTCTCCAATACATCTTATACGCGCGCCTACATGAAAAAACAGTGGCATTGGGATTGAACCGTATAACTTTTAATCTCGGCAGTTAAAGGATTAATTATAAACCGTACAAATTATCAAGATAAGTGTTAATTTTTTTATATAATTGTATATATGACAAGCCCACATGGAGTCACTGGCAATTTTTAAACTTGCTCTTAACTTAATATTGTTTAATTACTTATAAAATACATTGTGAAGTACTGATTCATTTATAAGTGTATTATATTGGTATAAATGTGCATTTTATTTTTTATTATGCCAGAATGTATTTTGTTTGTTTACTTTCAGCAAATTAATAATTTTTGTAAATAATCTTTTGTTTTCGACTTTAATATCCTCGCCCCTCCCCTTGTAGAGTTATCACGTCCCCTAGAGGGTGCACCCACAGTTTGAGAAAAGCTGTGGTACATTAATAACCAGTATAACTGCAAGAACTTGACAAATGTGCATTCAATGTGTTGAACAGGTACCGGATTCAGTTTTGGGGTATGGAATTATAGGACTGTTGCATTTGGTCGGTCGGTATAAGGGCTTATAACTCTGGTTGGGAATGACTGAAGTTGCCGTCTAAGGATGTCCCTTTGGAGCTCGATTGGAGAATCATATGTTGATCTAGTAGACCCAGGCTACACTTTGAAACTCTACAGAATTTTTTGGGTTATAACAGTGATATGAGAGTGCATGTTATTTCATTGGAAAATATCATCTGAATAATATTCATAAATAGCAATGCAACAGTTTGAATCACCATACTGACGTACAAGTTTACAGTCAGGATACGTGGAATAAGCATAAGTGCACACCCGCTATAATAGAAAATGGCTTCGAAGACCATAAATCCAGGTGCAGGTCTAGTATGTCAAGGCCACAAAAAGGTGGTTTGCAGGATCTGATTTGGCCTTTTTGTAGTCAATATATACCCATCACTGGCACCAAATCAGAAACTTCTCTCATCGGAGTACGCAACACATCACCATTAATTTATCCAATGAGTTCTAGAGTTTCATCACAGAAGTCGCAGATGTTAGCAATTTGGAGCTAATGCAATGAAAACTATAGGCCGCATGACTCGGAGCAGCCTCAAACAATCGTATTTTTACAGTTCACTATATCACTGTGGGACCAATAAAAGCTGCTATTTCTGCTGCAGATGCTCTGCAATGCTCCATAGGCACACGGCGAATATGAAAGTATTTTTTGTCCGTGGTGACTCGTGAATGGTTGACCCCGGTTTTTTTTATCATAGTGCCTTACCGTGACGACTCTTGCCAAAAACATATACAGTGGATACATTCTTAACAAGTCTTTCTGCAAAATCACCGAAAGAAAACTCCCCTCAGCCCTAATATGCGATCTCGTTCAAACTCAGTGATCTGTTGATAACGGCCTCTTCATCATCGAAGGGGTATTTTTTGACAACTTCAGCTCACTATATCAAAACTCAAAGATAAATAGCGCTCACGAACTTTACAGCGTGGATTAAAAGTACTCTTTATCCACATGCTCAAAGAAGCGCTTCTCGCGCCACATTTTTGCATCTTACGTGAAATTTTAAAGTCGCCTTTCGGATGTATAAATGCACCTACCAGATTTTGTTTATCTCGCACAACGATTTCTTCGTGCAGGGATTTTTATTTCCATCACTGTGTTTTTCATTTTACCAATAATGTTTTTGGCTGTAGTTTCGAAAGATTCAATTTAAGGAATCACACAATAGAAGCAATTTCTAGGTGAAGTTCTTTTTCTTAGGTATTAAGAAAATATTTACATCATTTAGTTAATAAGTCAGCTTTGTTTTCTATCAAGTATTATAAAATATCTCACTTATCCGTAGTGTTAATGTATAGGATACACTCAAGCAAATAGTCATTAATAAAAGCAAACAATTAAACAAAATCTCTTAATATTTTGAAGTGTGATGTTAGTTAAAAACACGCAATTAATTGTTCTCTCTCTCTGTGTGTATGTGTGTATAAACTAATAAAAGAAATCCGAAGAGTAGGGAACAAATAATTTATGTATGTAACTTAAACAATATTAAAGTACCGAGTGTGCGTGTGCAAACCAACGCATCAAGTAAACATTACGAAAAAATGCAGCAGAGTTCTCACTTTGTCTGCTGTAGGAAATATATATAATAGGAATGCTGTAATCATGCATTTAATCCTTCTACCGTAGGAAGTGAAATGAGATTGCGATTCAAAACGTGCGGGAGGAAGACTGTGTAGTTCAGATACACAGAAAAATATGTTAGGTAATTTAAATGAATGCTGAATTAGTTTGTATTTGTGTCCATGCACAAACACACACATATACTATACTGTGGAATTAATTGGGACAAATGATGAAAAAACAATTTTTTGTAAGACCCTAACTTTTAATCATTACATACCTAAAGTAGACAGAAAAATCTCTATATTGGTACGAAGTATGCCCTTCTACAGCAGAACTGACCTCTTCAATTAGTCTTTGTATTGTTTCCACTAGTGCATTTCACATGTTCTCAACTTCATCATCACACGTGTATAGCACTTCTTATAATTTGTTATTTTGTCGTGCAAACTGTCTTAGCTAAACGATTCTTGAGAATATGTCATAAATTCTCAAAAGAATTTAGGTCTGGTGAATTTCCAAGCCAATTAAGCACTTTTATTTTCCCGCATAAAAGTCTGGACCCATATCGAATCAACCAAATCATGTTAAAATGTTCCGTCAATTGGATGAAACAATTGTACTGAGTAATACTTCTATTTATTTGACATGATTCATCATTCATTTAAAAGGAACTATGCTTTCCGTGCCATTTATTGTGAAACCCCCCGAAATATCTGTTTATAAGGGTATTTTACAGTCTTTTGTATATTATCTGGCAGCAGAGTCTTATCATCACTTCGTCTTACTAAACTTGACTTGTATCCCTTCCCAAATAAATGAGTTTCATCACTAATAACCACCTTCTTCTAGTCGCTAACAGTCCAAAGACGGTATTCTTTTTTCTATGCTAAAAGTTTTCCCATCGTTTTCTTATTCAGAAAACGATGGGAAACGAGTTGTTTTTTCCTCAGTCATGATGCCTTATGGCTAAGTTCCAGAAGTCTTTTTTTTTCTACATTGAGGTACTCACTTCAACAGCATAATCCATTAAATCCCTTCGAAGGTTTTTGATTGACTTACTTTAATTTATTTTGTCATTTCTTATTAGAACTGAATCAGTTCTTGGAGTAATTTTTCCGACTGAGCCTACGTTTTTATTTTCTTTTTGCAGACTTTCGTTTTCATTTACAATAGCTATGTCTATCACAGCCATAGAAGTATGTTTATTAAGAACGATTATTTTAGAATGCTTACTCAAAGTAATATCCATCTCTTACATGAAACGTAAAATTATAGCCACCAGCTACACTAGCATTGAAAAGCTAACAACTTTACCATTAATGTACTAAAACCAACCAATCAAGCGAGTAAATTATAGTTAAAGCAGATCCGTCACATTATTTCTGAGCTTATATAACTGGTTTGAGGAGGTTGGGGACATAACTGGTAATCCCCTACCAACTCAGAGAAGAAAAAAAATGTTTGCCCCAATTAATTCGTACAGTATAGTATATATATACATATTTACTCTGATGAGCCAAAACATTATGGCCATTCACACATTTTTATTTTCCTCTAGATAACATAAAAGACATGCGAGAACGGTATTTAACTGATGTTGGTGAATTTAAAATATCATCTAAGCGCTTAATTTTGAGAATGATGGTAAACATTCTGATCTAAGGGAATTTGATACACGTCAAATTGCAATGGCCCGTAGACTCGAGTCATGTGTCTACAGTACTGTATGATTGGTAGGTTGTTCAGTATCTGACAATTAGTATTTTTGCTAGGTGGATAAATAACGTTGAAAGCAACAGTAAAACAACAGGTTGTTTGGAATCTTCGCGTCATCAAATAAATAGGCCATCGGAGACATTTCTGATTGGTAAAGCAAACGCTGTGCCAGTGTCTCAGCTGACAGTCCGATACAAAGTAGATCCAAATGCAAGTTTTTTTAAAAAAAAACTTTTCGGAGAACAATGTTGAATATGGGACAGCGTTTCAGCTGTGCCACTCGTGTGCTTGTGTTTACCTAGCGTCATTGTAAACTAAACCTTCTGTGGGCCCGGGAACATCGAGACCGGAACATAGATAAGTGGAATAGCTACGTGATTTTATGACTCACACTTTCTCATTCCTCACGTCGATGGTAATTCCAGGACGCTCAGTGTTCCAGGTAAACAATATGCAACGTGCGCTGATGGTGACGATATTATGATTTAAGGAACGTTCTCATGGATGTTATTTAGATCCTCAGTTGAGGGTAGCACAGATCATGAACACTACAGAATATATGAACATAATTAGAATCAGTTACACCCCTTACACGGCATCTGTCTTCTCAACTGGAAATGGAATTTTCCAGCGCAAGGTTCGAATTCTATTGGAGTGGTTTGTGGAATTACGATTAATGTCTTGACCACCTAACTCACCTTATCTTAATGGGATAGAACACGTTTGGGCCGTCATAGATAGGAAGTTCAGAGATAAATCACCCTCATGTTGAAATATCTCGATTTTGCGCTACCACTTCTCAGATATTTGATACAACGTATCTCCAGTATTCTACCCAGAACATGTGGCATCCATGCAAAGATGAGTTGCATGTCTTTTGCAGGCCAAAGTTGGCGCAAAGCATTATTGAGAAGGTGGTCATAATGTTTTGTTCTTCAGTATATATATAGCGAGAGAGAAGTATTCTTTAAAAAATAATCATTACTTAAATGTTTAAAAAGGAAACGATTAAGCCTAGTTTGATCTTATGTAATAACTCAATGAAGTATTTATTTTTCATTTACGTATATAATGTCAGGTAAGAGTAGAGTATTCTTAAAAAATATTTATGTTAGTATGCTTTAAAGTTTTATATAAAGAGATAAATTTATAATGTATGTCCTAATGTAAAACATACTGAGAGAGGTGTAAATATATGTATACGAATATAACTATGAAACTCTATCAAACTAAGTTATGGTTGTTGAATATCTTAAAATTCGAAACCTTATATTCTTTTTTGTACAACTTTTCTTAAAATATTCCACCTTTATATTAACTCATCAAAAAAAAGCAAATGGGATGTGAGTGAAAAACTTCCTAAAAACACATGTTTTAATTTTGTAACTAAATAAATTTAAATTTTTAAGCATGATCTGCATAATTTTTAAGCAATCTTATATGAGAATTCAAATGGTTTAAAACGAAAAAATACATTGTAACAAGAATGCATTTCGTAAAGCTCTCTTCTATCATTTTGAGTGTTAAAATTTTATTTTTGAATATCAGGGCTTTATTTGTTATCTTTAATCACGAAAAGGTATTTTATTTCTCATTAAATTCTTACTCATATCTCATCTCATTAGTTTCTTTTTTTATCATTTTTCTCGTTACCGTGATTTAAATATTTGTTTTATCTTCCTTTTGCTACTGTCATTTACATTTTTAAAGCACACTCTCATCATTATTCGCATAGAAAATATCGATTTTTTCACCTCTAGCAATATATAAAAAGTGGAAACCATTTATCCAGATTACTAAAATAAGAATTTTATTTTTTTCGTGGAAAATTAACTATCCAAACTAATCCTGGTAATACTTTAGCTCCTTTATTTTTGTTGTTTTTATATGTAAGGTTTTTTTATTCCTAAATTGCAATGAAGAACGATGAAGGAAATTAATGTTTGTCTTTCTTTCTAAAACAATTAAAATAGCTAAATAATTAATTTTAAAAAAAATTAAAAGTTTGAAAAATATTTCTTTTTGAAAAAAATTAAATTGAATTTATGCTTCATTTATTTTTAATCTTAATATTGAAATTGATGAAACGTATTTTTTGGTATTTTACATTTCCTATTATTTTTTTCAAAAAATATTTATATTCATATAATTTTTTTTCTAATTAACGTAATGTTTACATACACGGGGATTAAAATTTTAAGTTAAATAGTAACATTAATTAAAAATGAAATTAAGTACTTCATAAAAAAAGTACTTCACTTTGTTCTAATCTATGTAAAATGCGCCAAAAAAAAAAAAAAGATTCAGAACAGATATTACTTTCACTGATGACGGTTCAAATTTACGTTTAAAAATATATCATAATTGCATAATGCGGTGAAGCCCCTTTGAGGTATCCTGGAAATTATTTTCTCTTTACTAACCACTTTTTTGGCAGTCGTTATGTATTTTTTCTTTCTTTTCTTTCTTGAATAAAGATTCTAATTCAAGTAATTTATACACCGAAGTGACAAAAATCATGGAATTGCAATATGCAAACATTCATATGTCAGTGCATAAGAAGGGCTTTCATTTGAACTTCAGGGCAGCCAATATTGAGCCAACCCCCTTCCCACTATAGACCAATAGCAAAATAGAGACTCAGCAATAATTTTGGAAACTTTTTCACTTAGACCCTACCTAAGAACAATACTTGACCACGCCTTCTTGCCTATTCCTTAGCAACCATTCAGGAAGCTATCTCTCCTACTTAGGACTAGCTATCTATAACAAGCAACCAGAGATCATATTCGGTACGGGATGGACGATCGCTTCATAATACATGTTCCCACTTACGACCAGCGAAATAGGGCTTTCATTTGTGCTCCAGAGATTCATGTGAAAAGGCTTCAGACGTGGGAATTAGCAAACTTTGCACACATAATGGTAGCTAGAGCAAGACGCATGGGACACTCCATTTCGGAAATAGTGAGGAATTCAACATTCCAAGATCCCCATTCAAAAGTGTGCCGAGAATACCTAATTTCAAGAATTACCTCTCATCAGGAACAAAGCAGTTTCTAACCACGCGCACTTAATGACCGAGACCAGTGACCGCAAAAATCAAAGTGGAACGTATGACAGACGTGTCGTGTCCATCAGGTCAAAGCGTCAAAATTTGGCTGAGCTATTGCTGCAGACCAACTCTAATACTATTACTAACAGCACGGCATTGCCTGGACTCGTTACCATGTCTGTTACACCCTAGATGACTGGAAAACCGTTGCTTGGTTAGATGAGGGAAAGATTCCAATTTGTAAGAAATGATGGTAGTGTTCGAGTGAGGCACCCCGAAGTCATAGATGCATGCTATGAACAAGATAATGTGCTAATTGACGATGGTTCCATAATATTGTGAGCTGTTTTTACATGGAACTGACTGGATCATCTGATCAAATAACCAATCACTGACTAGAAATTGTTAAGTTCAGCTACTTGGAGATTATTTGCAGCCATTTATAGATTTATGTATTTAAACGACAATGGAATTTTTATGGATGAAAATGCACCATCTCAATCGACCACAATTGGTTGCGATTGGTTTGAACATTCTGGACAATTCTAGAGAATGAATTGTCCTCTAAGATCATCCGAAGTGAATTCCATAGAACATGATATTTGAAGAGAATTGCACTAAACACGACAGTTGAATGAAAGAAAAGATGATAAAAACTAATTAAAAACCAAATATTTGAAAAATCTATTAGCACATATAAAAAGTATTTGTACATCTTAAATATTCAGTAAGTTAAAGATAACGCAATAATAAATAAAAAAATAAATAAAAACCATCGTTTAAACATAAACATTTCTGCAGAAAGGCTACCCAGCCACTCTGTCTGCTAGGCCGTAGACTTTCGGTTTGAATCCAAGAGAAGACATGGCTGTTTGTAAATGAATAGTAGCTGTAGGGCATAAAAGCATTCTAAATATTCATCCAGCCAACAGTTATTTCAAGAAGCTTAGTGGTAGAAAAAAAGTTCCCTGACCTTTACGAGGGTACTTTCCTACAGAATTGGAGTGAAACGGAGCCAAAACGTACTGTACCTTGCGTGGTACTCAAAGCTGTGGCTAACGACAGGCAAAATCTAAGCCGTTACCACGACGAATTTAATCCGCCTCAATCTAACACCGTTAATCAGGTGGCATAAGAAAGACAACAGCACAAGTAGAAAGAAATCTTAAGAGACAATTAAAAGTCTGCTTCCATGATTGGTCCATTATGGTTTTTTACTTGTATTTCTGATAAATACACTCATGAACAAAAAAATTAGTGCAACAAGAAATATTTGCGGGATTGTAACGAAACTTGGCATGAAGGTACATGATAGGGAGACATGCAAATGATTAGAAATACAGCGTAATTGTGCATTACGTATAGCCAGTAGAGGGCGTTTAACGTCATATATAAAGTATAATAAAATAAAAGTGAAAAGTATCTAAGACCTACAGTGCCAAAGAAGAGAGAAATTGGAGTTCATGAGACACAACAAATGTAGATACAAAAAAAGTCTTTGGACTAAACTGGAGACCTGTTACGGTTTCTAAAGCTGCAGCTGAATTAGGCCATCGATTTAGGGTTAAGCAATGCTTTATGTATCCACCTTCCCCGTTCAGCAGAAATTTTCGACATAATAAAAAAAGAAAAATAGAGCCATGTTCAAAAGTTAAGCCCATCTCTAACACATAGATGATAAACCTGACAATATAGTAAAATGAAATTATGAAAAGATAACATTTATGTATCTCTCAAGGAGAGGAATATTAAGAAAATTTTCTAGAAAAAATTAGGATAAAACTTATATGTAATATTAAAAACCATGAAAACCGATTAGTAACTCTCTACGCTAAGGTCCTGCACAAAATGGCGTAAAAATTGAAAGATAGAAACAAGACGAAAAAAAACCATGGCGCTACCTAGATAATAATTTAGCAATTAAACAAAGCACAAAGATATTTTAAAATTAAACTAAACATAAGAAATTTTAAATAAATTATTGAACAAAGTTAAGAATAGTTAATATAAAATAGAAATATATTTAAAAATATATTTACTTGGATAACTATATTCTGGATAGGTATTTTAAAATTATTTAAAATAATAAACTAAAAGAAGTAATTTTAAATAAAATATTGAACTAATTTAAAAATAGATTTAATATGAAATAGGAATATATTTAAAAATAAATTTACTTGGATAGTTGTACTATAAAGAACTATTGCAAAATTTCATAAAATTACAATGTTTTAATACATTATCACTAACTAAATCATTGTTTCTTTTTATAAAAATTAAGAGATAATATCTCTAAATATTAATAAGTGTAAGTTATATACATATAATATTATTTTTTTTAATTCCTACTATTAGCTCGCTCTGTCTATATATTTATTTATTCATATATTTGTATATTTATTTATTTATCTTGGTGGAATTTTCAATCGTTAATAAAATATATTTTAAAGCGCTGAATTGAGCTGAAATTTTATATACAGGATCATTTTGAATGACCATACAATAATTTAATTATAATTAGTAAAAATTAATTGATTAAAACCAATTATTTAAAGAATTATAAATACAGCCACGTTGGCGACTTAGCGACTCTTTTGGCCACTTGTGTCAATTCTTGAAAAGGTTTTTTTCTCACGTGTTAAAGCATTCAGTTGGACTGAAATTAAAAGGACAATACGATACTTTAATGATAATTAAAAAAACTAATTACCACTTAATGTTGTGATTCTGTCCTATGAATATACATATTTATATTAATTGCAACTATTTAATAAAAAGTAGCTAAAATAAAATTTTTCGTTGTTGATCTAAGTAGGAATTGACTTAAAAACTATTTTTTATATTACTTGTTTCAAATTCCATTCACACACAAAAAAATGCACAAGATTAATCTAAATCAGAACATTCATTTTTAGCTTAATTCAGAAATTACAAGAAATACAAGAGTTTTAAATACATGAATCAAAATAATTTCCAAATCTAACATGTCAAAATAATAAAAATGTCTGACATGCAAAGAAATGAAAACATATTTTACAGAAGAGACAGTGAAAATGAGGACATTTTCGTAGCCATGCTGGGAAATTCACTTAGAATCTTTGTTGAATACATATAAAAAGTTAGGTAAATCATATTTCGAAAACAAAATAGATATAGCTTGCAATGTTATTTTTTTTTCTTAAAAAAAAAACTATTGATACATTCCATAAAAACATTTCGCATAAAGAGCTAGAAGGCCCATTTCAAGAATGAGACATTCGTATTTTACGAGCAGATTCTTGGGTAGGAAACCAGAAACTGTTGGGTTTCCTTCCAACTTTATTTTTTCGTATGCATTTTCGTATTCTTCAGTTCTAGATATTATGGTACATGGTCAGTCTCCCATATATTGCAGATATTTTTTTATTGTTATTTTTTCCCTTTTTCTTTTTATTTATTCTAGTCAGAAGATGGCGGATAAATTTCGAAAGAATATGGAAGTAGAATATTTAGGGTTCGGAAATAAATAACTGGATATGTGTTGTTACCTTTTTTATATTCATGGAATATGGTGGGTAATTTGTTCGATTTTGCTTCCATCTTAACTTGTTTTATCCAATTGGACTTTTGCAAGTCAGTGAGTTGGAATGGATATATTTTTTGCATGGGTATTTAAAGATTTTTTTTTGAAAACATATTTTTCTATGTTTCAAAGTATTAAATGTGCATATATATAATAATTGAAAATATTTATTTTAAATTAATAAAATTAAAAATAAGTGGATATTTTAAGTTTGAAAAGTGAATGCCCAATCAAGTTTGATTGTATGTAAAAAAAATTGGGTAATAAAGAACTTTGTGACTAATTAGCTTAATAGCGTTTTAATTAACGTTAGCGATGCAATGGCATAGGTAATAGCGTACCTGTATACCACGCGAACGGTCAAGTTTCGAGTCACGTAATCGGTTTTTCTGGGTTTTTTTTTTAATTCATTTAATTACTTTTACAATTACATAAATTTATTTTAAAAGGACTTATTCAATATTTTATATAATTATTAAATAATTAAACTAACAATACATATTGTTTCTATTATATTAATCATAAGATAATATAATAAATAATTATAATATATTTTATATATTACTATCATATTATACATTATATTATATTTATAATACATTGTATTTCATATTATAAAACTATTTGAAAATAATTTTTATATTAAATATCATTTAATATTTTTTATAATATATTTTACAGCAAATATATATATTATTAATATTATAGTAATATACTCGTATTTATAAAATATAGTATAAATAGTCATATAATCACAGTAATTATTTTACTTTTTAAAACATAAAATTATATAAATAATCATTTAATATTCAAAAAACCTTTTTAAATAAAGTCATTTAATTGTAAAAAAAAAAAAAAAATCAAATAGTTCGCACCACTCGAACCCTATCCTCCCACGTGTAAAGCAGATACGTTACACCTATGTCACTGCGTCGCTGGAGGTAATTAAAACTTAATTGAATAAAAGCTGAGCATGAATTTCGAAGGTTGTTTTCTTCAAACTGAATCGCCATTCGGCGCTATTACTTGAAGGGTTGAACACCCTAAAAGAGGACTACTATTACACAAAATCTCGTTCCCAAATGAATTCTTTATTCGCGGCCTCCCCTTAGTCAAATTTGTACATAACTTAAAAATTAAGAAAAATAATCTAATAATTCTGTTTCATTGAAGATTCTGAACATTTGAAATGATTTCTTGAATATAAATTCTTTAAAAATGTTTAGCTATAAAAAATATCATTTTGCTGCCGTTGTATTAATCTTAAAAGGACATACAAAATTAAGATCAGTGGTTATGTGGAAAAAAAATACAATTTTTATTCTCTGCTAAAACATGTATTTATTGTTTTAAAGATTGATACTATGTATTTGTGTTCATCGAATGCTATTTTCCTTTTTAATGGCTTTTTTAAAATCCCAAGGCATCGGTTTTTTTTTTTTTTTTTTTTTTTTTTTTTTGTGTTTGTGTGTGTCATCTGTTGTATTTCATTGTTCTTTAAGGATACATGAATTGGGTTAATCACACACGTTTAAAAGAAATCTTACAAAAATTTGAACTCGGAACTCGCCTAGAAATTTTAAAATTTACATGATTTTCCTCAAAGAAACAATTGGTTAAGTGTGTTCAACCTCAAATTTACTACTTAAATTTTTTAAAAATATATCTATTTTGCACTGATTTTTGTGTAGGTAGAAATCTGACAAAGCCTTTGACACCCGCCTAAATCGCAAAAAACTTGAAGGCGAAAAAAAAAATTACTGCGAACGTACCACTGCCGACTAGAAAGCCATGAAAGAAGTACTTCTGCTCTTAAGAGAATTAAGACTGAAATGAGATCTACTATGGAAAGTGAAAAGCTTAACAGTTTTACATTGCTACGAACTTAAAATGATATTACCATGGAAATTGATTACAAAGATGTTATTAATGATTTTGCAATGACCCAAGCTCGAAGAAAACCTTCCTTGTACCAATATAAAGACAGTGACAGAACAAAGAATAAGGATATCTAAAAGTTAAAGATAGTACAACGAGATTAGCGATGAAAAAATGATACTGAACAAGTTGAAAAAACAGATCATACAATAATCTATACTGTAATTACAACCATTCCATCAATTTACTGTACTAATTTATAAAAGAGAGGGTTGGAGGTACATGATGCCATCAGGTAAGAAATGAAGAAAAGTGGCCAAATCATGCCACTATCCTTTCCTTATGGTTGCTAGTCCCGGACACCTTAGGTACATAGGGAGTGAATAACGGGAGGACTCTCGAAACCCAAAAACAAAGAGAAAAGAGTAAGATAGTCAAGAAATAATTTTTTCTGAATTGAAACTGGCAAGGTAAGAACTGAAAACAGTAGGGGCGTAACAGTTTGAAGTACCTAGAACGCCGGGGAGGTTAAAAATGGCCTTGTAAAATACATTACATTATTTAAATAAATTATATCAATAAGATATTACATTTTGCACCATTAAATACCATGATAACTGAATAAATTTCCAGTTCACATTGATCTGCAATTTATACAAAAAAAAAAAAGGAATTAACTGGACATAAAGGGTTGAAAACAAATCGCAGCACAGCGCTGAGAAAGAAGGAAACATTACTTACTGGCAGCGACAGGTAGTTTCAATAGTTTCATTAATTACAAGTGAAATGTGACATCAAGTGCGTTCCATGGATAATCCATTTTTTTTTATTTTATCATATTGTTCCTTTTTCGAGATAAATGGCCTGAAATGGTAACAAATAATGTGATTTGTATGGATTAGTCTGTCACATGCGTAACAACACTCAATGATGTCAATAGGACAATTCTAGTTTGTCATGCAATCCTTTAAGTTTTTCTGTAGTCTTGTTGCTTGGCCTTTGAAGGACTTCATTCCGTCTTCCTTGAATTTCTTGCACTCAACCATCTCTGCCCAACGCACCAGGTTTGCGCACGGCTATACCGTAGTCTATTGCTAAGTATGATTAGGTAGTTCCACGATTCCCAATAATGCGACCACATTTGAAATCATCCAAATGGCTAGAAAAGATTTTCGATAATGTCATAATAGTGTTATTTGGTTATTTCTCCAGTGAACTGTAACACCGGCAATAAGAAAAATATAAACTATATACAATTGTTAAATTATTACCTATCTTATGCTATACTAGTTGCTTAAAAGAATAGCTCTCTTTGACAAAAATAACATTTTTTAACTCTAGAAATGTAATCAATCGTATACTTTGCAAGTTACATGCATAAGTTTAAAATACTTTATTTATTTTTATAACTGCTTCATTTTTTGTTGGTGTGTATATTAGCGAGTGTATATATGGAAATAAATACTCCTATTCATTGTACAATGTAAAACTTAATCCCTTCGAAAATTAAGATTTTGATTTTTAAATTTGTAGTTTCAGTGTATTTGTGAATTTAAAATGTTAGAAATACTTTTAAAAAAAATATCTCTAAATACATAGCGTCCTTTAGAATATTAAACAGCCAGTCTTTTCAAAAATATTAAGTGGTTCTCAATGCAAATGTAAAAGTAAATGCAAAAATAAAAAATAACTGTAATAATAAATGTAAACTTTTTTGAAAAATTTATACTTGATTTGTTAGCGAATAACTACTTTTCTAAGAAAACATTCCAGGAAACAAATCCAATGTGTATGAACAAATAAAATGTCATTCATACAAATATCTGTGATTTATTGCATAGGGGAAGGAAGTACAGTCTATTATTTCCAAAACAAATGCATCATTGTTTTTTAAAAATCTCCAACGAGAAAGAATTCTTTAGATTTATAATAAATGTAGTGATTGTATTATGAAAATGTTTTTTTAAAAAGACATTCAATCTTTATAAATAAATATAAGTGGAATATGCTTTGTAAACTAATAGTTTCTTTCGTTCTCGTTTAAAAGAATCCGAACACGAAAACTATGATTCATCCATTTTTCATTAATAACTCACTACAATTTTATTCCTCATGAAATTTATAACTCATGCATATAACTTTACATTTAAATGAATGCACGCACAAAAGAATATTTAAAAAAATTACTTTCAGGCGCCTCTTCCATTACGTTATACCAAGCAAAAGAACATTGGTTATCTGAAGAAGCATAATGAAAGAAAGAAATATATAAATATTCTACAGACAAAAAATATGGAATATAAAGATAGTTGGTAGTGAGTTCGAAAGCAGAAATTCGGGTGTCACGAATTCCGTAAATAGGAAAAAATTATTCCCTAGAAAATTGCAAAGTAAGAATTTTCGATCTTTTGGGAGAAATAGAAGAAAATGATAATACAGCTATTAGTCACGAAAGGCATGCACTATTTACATATAAAAGAAATAAATTTAATACTTCAGAAATTATAACACGAGATTTCTTTGCGATCTCTTATGTATTTTTCAGTTCAATGGTTATTTTATAATTAAATTTCCCTGGTTCATACATCCATTTTGTATAAATTTTTCACGTAAATTATGAGAATGCCAGCATAAAACAGAAGCCTTTTATTATCTAAATAATGAACTATTGAATGAGCTACTAATTTTTATCTTGAATGGTCAAATATAATTTCTTTTCTACATGAGTTGTAGGATTTCTTTAAATTTTTGTTAGCACGTATATATATGATTAAATAAAATATCTTTATAATACAAAGAGAATAAATATTTATTATATATAATTCCTTTCGTTGTATTTCATTTCGGAGCAAGTTTTGATTATGCATACACATTTAAGTCTGAAATACTTTGAATCCAGAAATATTTTCCGAAGTATGAAATAAATACTTACTTTTCATTCATGAATAAAAAAATATTCATAGATTATCTTTATTTGGTGAAAGCGCAAGCTGAGAAATAAGGTAGATAATCAACAGATCTTAAATAAGAATAACTACTTAAAATTATGACAAGTCAGAAATCATTCAAAAGTACTAATCATCCATCTCTAGGCTAATATACTTATTACCTGCACACAGGTACTCTACTGACAGGGAAATTTTATACAGTTTCAGGTTCGATGCAAAAATAAACAACAAAACTACTTTAGGAGAAATTCCTGCGCATTGGTGCAGCAGACTTCTGATTAACTCTCCTGTAGCTTCTATTTCTCCGCCAGAATTGAACCGTAGAAGTACTATACCTGGTGTGACAAAAACAAGAGCTAATAATAACAATTGTTACAAAATGAATTAAAATGTCATTTCAAAGAAGATTTAGTCATTTTAAATACCGTTGAGTCTGATATGTCATAACCTCTAACATAACATATGTAATAATAAATTAAGAATATATATACATAAAGAAAAAGAAGAAAACACTCATATAATTATAATTTCAGGTATAATTAATAAAATCAAATTAATATAATCTGCATGATTCAAATGGAAAATAACTTTAAAAATTCTTCTCACAAAGTCAAATGTTTGTAATTGATGAATAAATTAACTACTGATACGTTTGCCTGATTTGACAAGTGTCAGTCCGAACTTGAAATCTTTAATGGTCATTAATCACAGTAAAGCCACAAAAACTATAAAATACAAATCTTAGTATTTCTATGTGGTTATTTCTATAACTTTTTAGCAATAAATAGGTAGACTGTAAGGATGCATAATACATATGTATTTTCATTTATCCTTACATTTCTAGGAAAAGAATCAACCTTTTCGTATTTTCTCACGTTTGTGCTTTTCCTATCTCCACTGCCGTATATTCTTTTTGATGATGTATCGATTCGCGTGGGAAATCGTACGTTGATGGCAACAGAGAAAAAATATGAATTAATCATATTCGAACAAAGGATTCTATCCTCCCCCCTCCTGTGTAGGAAGGGATCGAATCATTTTATTCTTGCAACACACTCATTTCGTAATCTACCGCCCAAATTGCAGATAACAATTGCGATTAGTGAGGAAGGTCTCCTGCGCTCTGGAGACAAGAAGACGAGAAGATGACTCTCATGGGGATCAAGTACACATTGAAACTATTTTCTTTTAAGTGGATAAGAGCTTGTTTTATTTTTGTTTTTTCCCTGGTATCGAACCAGTTGAAAGATTAATTTATTATTTGTATTCAGGCCTTGGGTAGCTTAGTGGTTAGAGCATCGGACTCCATACCGGAAGGACTGGGTTTGATGCCCGATGCTACCGAATACCCTCCGAGTGCTCGTTAAATCGGTGGGTTCGAAAGTCTTGTGGGCTGTATCGCGAGTGCAGGGGACTGGAAAATATATCTCTCCCTTTCAGTTCCATGCCTTAATTGTGGAGGTGGGGATAGGTGGTGTCGCCATCTATCGTCCCTTCGGGGAATTTCACCGAAAAAATTCGTACTGTCACCTGTATGGTGCTCAAGGCCAAGGCCAATGACAGGCGTACTTCTACCCCCATGCCACGATGAATTTCGCGGGCCTCTATCTGACTACGTCAGACAGGTAGCATTAGAAACAACAACAATATTATTTGTATTCACTTCTGATTAAGAAAGGTATTTAAGAATTGCTTTTTCTTACAATAATCCATGGCATAGTTATAAAGTGATATTTATTAAACATTAATTTAACGGCTACTGAAGATAGTAAAGAAATATTTATTTTAACTAGACAATATACTTTTCCATCCATTATATAACTAATTTAATTGTATATTACTGTATTTTACTGGAGTTTAATTGGCACTATTTTTCCAGTGTTAATGCTAATGAAAATTGGGTGTGGTTTAGAATCGAAAGCAAATCATTTGTTGGATGTAGAAAATTGAATTAACACCCCTTTCAAAAGGGAAAAGTATAACCTTCAGTCCATTCTGGTCGCTTTAATTGATGATTAATCTCATTCCGCATTTTATCTCTAATACTCAGTCTATCCTAAAAATCGTTTTCTGCTCGGATTTAGGAAATTTTTGTGTGTTGGTTTCTTTCAATCACCCAAACATCAAAGATATAGGTAATAGCATCAGGACGAGTTCACTACGAAGAAAGGATGAAAGGGAAGGTAATTTTATACGCGAAAAAAAAACGGAAACAGAGCAGCGCATCCCCTGATTATTTGACTCGGACGAAATGAATATACGTCGATGTCATAAACAAAATGATATAATTTTTGCTTGTAAATGCTCAACAGTCTTTAATAATTGTTTTATATTCTTATATGATACATTCTTTAGTAAAGTTTTGCATAACAAATGCATTACATGGCACAGAAGACGACACCGTGGGAGAAAAAGGTGACACCGACAACAATTCCAAGATCAGCCTGATAATGAGAGAGATGAATCATTTTCGAAGCAGGATACTGATGGTTCAGAGTAACTTTAGGCTCCTATATGTGTTTGAAAGTTTTTAATACTTGTAAAAAAAAAAATTTAGTTACTTATTATTTCGTACTCTATTTTTTTTTTCTTTAATCTTAACTATTTGATATCAATGAACCTTTTACATATTTTTTTATTATTATTTTTTCTCAAAAACGAGTAGAGAAAATTGGTGGTGCGACTTAGAATCGATGACAACATTTTACATTAAAAACATTTTGAGAATTCGGAGTGCGGCTTATAGTCCATGGAGGCTTAGATTCGAGTAAATGTTGTATTTCTAAGGTGTATAACAGATTTTATTCACGCTCGGAAATAATTTTGTTGTTACAAATGGATTATTTAAAGGTGATTACGTTAAAATCCTTATTTTGAAAAAAGTGTAGAAATGGGTAAGTTATTTTGATATTTAGTCCCACTTTTGGAACATTTAGTGTCACTAAGTTTTTTACCCATTATGTGACTGTTATTAATATATCGATTATGTAAGATCAAATAAAAGAAAAGAAATCGCTGTAAAATTCGGAAATGTATGTTGAAAGTACCTAATGATGTGATGGAGGTTATCAGTTTTCAACATTTTCTAAAAGTGTCTTAATTAAGACTTTAACAAGTGATAAGGAATCTTTTTTTTTAGGGGTTAAGGACTCATGACACACTGATAATGAATTCATGATCATAACCAAATACATTCAAGAGAATTTACTTTGATACTTTCCATATTGTTTTGCCTTTTTTTCTAAGGGTGTAATGTATTAATTTTAAATTTATATTGCAAATAATTCTCATTCTTAAGGCATGTCTCGAAACAACTCCAGTCTCATTACACCAACCGTTTAAAGCCGCTGTTAGGATTAAGGGTTGCCGTAGACAAAACGATAAGCTCTGACGTCAGCCGTGCCCTATCTTCCCATTGAAGAATTACTCGCCGATTTTTCTTCTTTGGAAAACGAGCCTCCAATATTTACTATTTTATTCCACTCCGCTTTTGTTGACGGTCGTCCGCAGAAATGGAGTAGCATTCTGCTTAAAATATTATACACCATTAAAATATTATATGCAACTAAAATTTTACACGCCATTTCTGATGCGTTTGACGAAGCCGGAGTTGCCATCTTGTTTATGACGTAGGAAGCCGAGGAACCCATTGGCTGAAATTTCGAGCAATTCTTTCAGCTCACTGAGAACAGTTGTTCGAAGCCATTGTTTGACAACTTGGCAAAAATAACTCCAAGGGGTTGATTGGAAGAAAAGTTGTTTCAAAGAAGAACACATGTGAAAAGGCCTTTAGTTCATTAATTAATTGATGTCCATTTTGGTGATAGTAATGTGTCCTCTCCCATAAATAAAATTAAAAATCAAATAATTTTAAATTCTCCAAAATAAATTTTCTTGCAATATTTTTATTTATGTATACTTTTGTTAGTCAATGTTCGTGTATGATTTAATAAATTTTTTTTACATCAATTATTGAAAATCCAAAATCAATTATTGAAAATACAAAATTTAATCAATAAATTGCACATAATTATGGGATAAAAATGTAGTTCATTATATAACAACTGCTCTATTGAGTTAGTAATTAGTTAAATTCTTCTAATTATGAATCATATTTTATATTTCAAATTTTATTATTAAACATTTATTATACTTTTATTATTATTACAATTACTTTAATACAAATATTCGATAAACGTCTTATGTATCTTTTAATAATAAAAGTTGTTTTCTTGGTTTCATTGTTAAATATTAAACAATTTCTAATATATCTTGGTTTCAGACTATGTCAATTAAATTAACATATTTTCAGATTATTTGTATTATTCATATAAATGCGTGTTAAAAAATTTAAATGTTACAACACATAAATAAAAAAAAAAAATTGCTAAAATATAGTTAAAACGCTTAAAGAATAAAATCAAAAATCGGATTTATAGTCAATTGTATGCACAAAGAAATATGAAATAAAGAATTAATGAACTCAAAATATTTTTCTCCGATTAATGAAAGATTTATTGATGCCTGGGGAACTTTTCCATCATCTTAATTCATTGTAATGTGTATTAATAATTTAAGTAAATAAAGAAGTTCTGAAACTTTTAAGCTGCAAAAAAATTTTGTGCCGTAAAAATTTAATTCTTTTTCCACGACTT
>BMAV01022778.1:170499-308222 GCA_019973955.1 Trichonephila inaurata madagascariensis
AAGTATTTAAACGATAAACTGAAGTCGGTATATAGTTTTCTTCAGTACACAGATCCTAATGGAAATGTGATCTTTTGCATGACCAAAAGTACAATAATGACCACCATAATCACCGCTAACTGAACCAGTTTATGAAACCCGGAATTAAATAACCAAGGTTAAAGGAAAACAAGTTCCCCGTTAAAACTTCACAAACACACACATACACATTTCATCACTATTCCTTTAACACTGGTTACTAAACTGCGAGTTTGCAACCTCACTGGTCAAAGTAGACCCTTGACTGCGCAAGCGTGGTTAAATCTTTCCGAGCTTTGAAGCCAGTCAAAATTTTCTAAACTGAACCGAAGTAAGAGAATGAACTTAAGACCGGGAAACGAACTTATGACGAAAAGCTGGTTCTTCTTCTCTGACCGTCTATTCAGTTAATAGTGAATACGGCGGTCATAACTCCAAAGCGCGAAATCGAGTCGTGAATTGGAGCTCTGGTTAAAAATTGTTATAACAGGAAATTCAATTGTATAAAAAATGATAAAAATTACAGAATTTGCTTAGTCTAAAACGGTAACGGTTATACATTTACGTGGAACCTTAGAAAAAGCTCTATTATCCACTCATCATATTAAATTGAACAGAGAACAATTTGTTGAAGTTACATAAAAAATAGAAAGTAGTCCACATTAAATACAGCGCAACAATGCTGGTGGAGGGGTAGGTGGAAACCACTCTCCACGCTGATTTAGTTTGTTTCGCTTTCATAGGAAAACGAAGAGAAAATGATGTCACATCTACATGACAGCAAAGCCCGTCTTTCAACCGTCTGCCGCATCTCAACGGAACGAGGAGAGAAGGGATATATTTCTTTAATAACAAAGATTAAGAAATAATATTTTTAAGTCCATTACACGTTACCTCTAAGATAACTGCTTGTGGTTATTGAAAGGAAGTTTTAAATAGCCACTTGGAAGAAAGTAAGAAAAGGTAGAGTAGTATGAACATTAGGAGCCACACTAAACGCGATCAAAAACTTGCATGGCGTGGGAGGGGAAATAATTAGAGTTAGTGAAGTCTTGCAAAAGAAAACAACTAGTGTAACAATAAAGCTCATAATTTTTTATTCGTATCAAGGCATCCACATCATTTTCAGAGCTAGGAAGTGTTGATACGTTGCTTAGTCTATGATACTATTTAATCGAATCTTCTTTCATACACAGTTGAAATTATTTATTGGAATCATTATTTAGTTGAAATAGTTTAATAGAACCAACCTTTAAATCAGGAGGGAGGCAATCCGCTTCTAGCTTTACAACTTTACAAAATACGAATATTTTAGCAATAATTTGCTTCTTGAGTAGTGTTTTGTTCCAAACAAATCCCCTATCTGATTCGATTACATCACTTTAATTCTGTTTTTATTATAATTAGAAGTGGACCGTATTGCATTGTAGCATTTTAAAAAATTTCCAATTTGTGAGATTTGAACAAAAAGTTGTGTGACCGCTTTTGAATCAACTTATCCAAGCAAACATTTTTTGTCGAAAATGAAACTTATCAAACATAAATCACGCTCAAACTTAAAGAACGAAAACCTGCAAAACGTCAATTACGATGCGCAAACGCACGCATTGTGATTGACTTGCAAAAATAAATGAAAGAGTTGAGAAACAAATATCTCACTAACTAAATAAATTAAACATTTTTTATCATGGCATCTTTATTTTATATTATCTATATCTGTGTATACATGACAAAAATAATGAAAACAATAATAATAATTTATCCTGTTTTAAGTTTTCACTCCAATAAATGTTTGTTATAGGTTCAAATCTGACACATAAAGTTATACATTTTTATATGCAGACCGCGAGATCATAATGTTTTTCCGAAGCAGCCCGCAAGGTCATTTCAGTTGGCCACCCCTGATTTAAATGCAACAAAATGGATAACGAATATTAAGAGAAATGTGAAAAAGTTCACAAACCAAAAATTCTGCAACATGAATTTATTAGATCAAATGCTTTAATTACAAAAGTACCATATACTTAGAAATACTAAATTCCAAGTAATAAAATATATACAATTTCTCAAAATCATTATTAAGGATTTATATGTTGTCAAACTTTAAATTTTATTTTTGAGTTAGTATAAAGTTATTAATATATAATCTAGAAAAAGGAAGAAAATAATTATTTGAAATATTTCTTTTAAGCTTTTTATCATTCTGATTTCAAATTATTAGATTTTTTTAACAAATTTCAGAAGCAATATTGCATATCATTTTTATAAATGTTTAATCATGTTTTATTTGCTTAGTGCTTTCTTTTCTTCAAAATAATTCTCTTTTTAGTATTTTTAATATATTCTACAGTTAATAAATTTCGCACGCGTGTCTTAAAATGCTTTAAGTAAACGTATTTTATAAGCAAAAATATCTTTTTTTAAATTTAATATATTTTACATCCCCATATATAAGAAAAAATAATAATTTAATTCAATAGCAGATAATAAGTTTAAGCGAAAGAATCTTGAATTCTGATTATAAAAAATAATTCATGCATGCAAAAACTAATTTAAATAAAATTTTAGTGGAAGCACTATTTTATTTTAATGACGTTAATATTCTTTTCGGATAAAATACTTATTTTTATTGAATACTTGATCATTCACAGAATAACTAGTAATTCTACAAAACTAATCAAGAATCTCATTAAATATAATAATCTTCATTCTGTTTGCTAAGTAGAGTAATCAAAAAAGTAATATTCCGAAGAAAAGATAGCCATATGAATTTATTAGAAAAGGAACAAAAAAACTTCACATTTTTAAGAATAAATGCTATTATTGCTCAAATTACACAGAACGATTAATATAATGTAAAAATTCCCCTCCTCTCCATGTAAATGAAAAATAATTTTCCTTCTATTAAAATAGTCTCGATTGGAATTTATTTTTTCAAAAACACTGTATAATATTTAGTATGATGTATGATGCATATATATACATAACAAAATATAACTTCCAAAATCCACTCAAAAGTTATTTAATATAATTGTTAATCAGTCTCATGCATTAGCTTTAAATTAGTAATTTAGCATCAGTTAACTCAAATGAGCCCCTCAATAAAATAATTACTAAATGAATAATATGCTTTTATTATGAAATTTATTAACAGGCTTAAATAACTGAGAATTATCCATTCGTTTTGTTACTGGAATGGACTATAATACTGATGGACCATTATACTGAGGCACGATGCATAGGACATACTCTCTCAAAGATGATTTTAAAAACTGCAGGTAAAAGCATGATTAGTCTATATAAAAAAATGACATGTCATTTAACAGTTCTCGGTTCAATGCATCATTGTACATACAAATTCTTGTGGTTTTGAAAAGAATGTAATCACAGCAATGGACGTCTTGAAAACATTGCAGTCTTTTGTAAACTACATCCAATTGCACAGTAGACATTGATTTTTTGGGCAAAAGAACGTATTTGCATGATTATGGCAGTGGAATGTATCATTGTGATATTCACAATATGTCTGATCGCGTGTAGCAGTAAGGTAAGTGTGGTGCAATTGGAGACCTCAATCAGTAGTTAGCTTTTGCATTTACCGATTACAATTCAGCATTATTGTTGCCTAGTTACATCCAATATAATCAATGATTTCTTGGGAGGAAAAGTATGCTTCTCTATTAATAACAATTCTTCCTTGGCCGAACTCAGAAGAAACGCGCTCATATACTTCCTCGAGACATATTGAAGCTACTAACACAAAACAAGCACATTAAAATACGTGTCCAACAGCAGCAATCACAAAGGGGGTCATGGGACCCCCCCCCCTTGCCTTGATATTTTTTGATTGATGATAATCCTATTAATAATTTATTGTAATAATTAGTGCTAATTATTAAATTAATAGTTTATTTTTCAATTCCTACTGTTTGTTCACTCTCTCCCTATATATTTATATATGTATTTATATCTTGTTCAAATTTTCAATCGCTAATAAATTACTTTCAATTAATCCATTCAAGTTCAAATAATTTTTTTTAAACTTGTAGTGCATGACACTTGATGTTAATACATTTTTTTCAAATATTAATTAATTGTGTTAAAAATGAATAAATAGTAAAAAACAAAACTAATAGTCCAATAGCATATATAGAAAGTAAAAGTGTTCGGTGTGGGTTTGTAGCGCAATGGATAGCACGTTGGACTTCTAATTCAAAGGTCATGGGCTCGAATCCCACCTGGGATGGCCATTTTTCTGAGAATGAGATTTCTTTTTTACAATACTATTTTATTAGAATAATTAATTTTAATTAATGAATAAACAGTAACAAACAAAAAAATATTCCAACATTATATATAGAAAGGAAAATGGAAAAATGTAAGGAAAATCGCTTTCTATTTTGTCACTTAATGTTGTTATTCTGTTATATGTATATACATATTTATAATAATTGTAACTATTTAATAAAAAGTAACTAAAATAAAAGTTTTCTTTGTTTACCTGAGTAGGAATTGACTTTCCTTTTCTTTTTCTATTATAATACTTGTTTACTGTTTTTTGTTCCCAAAATAGACAAAATCAAAAGAATATGTTTGGTGGCGTTTTGAGGTATGACAAGAGAGAGAATGGTGAGCTTACGCTTATTCACAATCCCTTGCCTCTCGAAAAAAGTTTGAGTGCGGCAATATTTTCCAGTATTTCAAATCAACATTCTTATTCCTTTCATAAAGTGTTTTGTAATGGCTCTTTTTTTTTTGAATATTATGTTTTTATAAATTAAGTCAGCGTTTCTCAAACTGTAGGGTGCACCCACAGGGGGACACGAGGGGGGCGCGAGCACATTGAAAAGTCGAAAACAAATCATTATTTAGAAAACAAGATATTAATATACTGAAAGTAATATACAAAATACATTCTGGGAAAAATAAAAAAAATAAAAATAAATAACGGATATAATTCACTTATAAATATATCAGTACTGCACAATGTATTTCATAATTAATTTAGCAATACTAAGTAAAGAACAAGTTGAATAATTACAAGTAATCCCATGGACTTGCCATATATAAAATTATATAAAGAAATTAACATTTTGAAAATTTGTACAGTTTATATATAATCCCTTTACTGATTAAAGGTTACACGATTCGGTCCCCAATGCTTCCGTTTTCCCAGTAGGGTAGTTTCAGTGTATGTGATGTATTGGGGGGAGGGAGGAAAAAAATAGAGGGAAATCTTCTGATATATCTTTTATTTCATTCCAAAGCCTTCGTAATAACTTTATGGATAGCCATGTACATAAAATATAGTACTTTGAAATGACGTATATATACGTCCGGGGCATTTCACACACCGGTTAAGCAAGATGTATACAGACGCCGGTGGCACTTAAGAGGCCATATTGTAGCCTTAGCATCAAAGTATAGTATTCTTGAATTCAATGTATTGTTATTTGTACGGAGGGGGGCGCGCGATTAAAATTATTATTGAATAGTGGGTCTTAAATACTGAAAGTTTGAGAAGCACTGAATTAAGTAGAATAGTAATTTACAAAATAAGCACATAATGAATAATTAAAATTTTGTTTCTTTTCTTTCTTGATTAATATTTTATAATTCGATGTTTCCTTAAATATAGTTAACGTATAAAATTCATTGAACAGTGAATTGCTTTCTTATTCAGAAAAGCATATATGTACATGTCAATATTTGAACAAAAGTTTTTCAAAAGTCAAATTATGTTTATTTATATGAAACAGTTTATATATATATAAAAAATTAAAGAAAAAAAGATGCACTTTTTATTAAGAAAAAAGTACTTAAGTTTTTCTTATTTAGTTATCAAAAGAAACGTAATAATATTTTCATGCACATTTAAGAATAACATTTCAATTAAAAAAGAGATGAAAAAAAAAGAAATTATGCTAATAGCTTAAATATAGATCGAAATGTACACCTTTTTTTTAAAAAAAAATAACTCTTAAGAATGAAAAAAAATTCTTTACGAATATAAATAACCAGAAGGGACGAAATAGTTATTTTTTTATAACAAGGCAAAATAATTAAATAGTTTTCAAAATAGAAAACTTAGAAAATTAAGTTATTTCTCTTACCAATTTAACGAAGGAATTAGCAGAAAAAACACACAAAAAAGTAATCAACAGAAAATCAGGTAAAAGCAATTAGCAAACATTCTTTTCGAGTTTTGAGACCAAGGGGAAAAAAAATACTGAACCTTAAAATATTTTTGAAAATATTCAAGTGCATAGTTTTTTTTTTCTTGATCATTAAGCAAGCTAATTTGAGAATTGCAAGAATGAAGCAAATATTTTCTAATAGGATAAAACTCAAAGTTTGTCCTTTTGCGCAGGTAAAAAAATTTAAAGAAAAATTCTAATTATTATTTTTTTACTCGGTATTTTTTACGCATAATAAGTTATCTGAACAGCTTCATAAATTTTAACCACAAAATATTCCAGAGAAATAGTGATATAAATGAACATTTTAAAATATTTTTGCAGAAAGAGTCAAAATAAAATCTATAGATATATGTTCATAAGACATATGCAAGATGATAAAAATTATAATATGCTATTTATTTCAATTTATGAATGTGCTAATGATATATAATCCTGAAACTATTACTGAAGCCAATTTTTTTTAACCTAAAAATTTTAAAGTGGCAAATATATCTCAAAATGTATATAGATTAAACTGAAATCATGTTCATATATTGATCGCATATTAATATGACTTATACATCGAATAAAGAGCAACTGAAACAGTTTTGTTTGCTGGCATGTGTGCGCTGCTAAGGCGCCCCGCGGCAGTGTGGCCGATCGCTAGTGGTGAGATAAGGATAGCAAACAGAAAGCGTTTTGTGTTATCCAGTTTGCAAAGACAGAAATTGCTATTACTGTGCAGTGAGCGTTCCGTATTAAGTTCGGTTGTGAACCTCCAAATGATAACATGCTTAGGTGGTATCATCAGTTTGAAAATACTGGCTGTCTTTCTAAAGGAAAAAGTAGGGGACGACGAAGGCTGTAACTGGTAACCAACTGTAAATGGTTCTGTCTATCTTGATGCTGTACAACTATGGCTAGTTCCTCAATTGGAAGAAAGTGAACCAAATAACTTTATTTGGCAGCAAGATGGTGCACCGCCTCACTGGCATCTCTCAGTACGCGATTGGTTAAATATCAATGTACCCAACCAAAGGATTTGACCGCAAAGAGCCTCCCGATAAAGCTTGTATCGCATGGCCTCCACGTTCATCCGATCTGACGCCATGTGACTTTTATCTGAGGGGTTCATAAAGGATTGTGTATACGTTCCTCCGCTACAAGCTGTCCTTTCAGACGAAAGACACAGAATGGAAGCAGATGTTGCAAGAATTTCCTCAGACACACTGAAAAAAGTTTGGGATGAACTCGCCTATTGACTTGATTTGTGCCATGTGACAAATGGAACTGACATGGAACATTTGTAAACTTGTAGTCTAAATTGTTTAAGTTACTCTTTCGTTCACCATATGGATTACACTTGTAACTTATATGTGATAAATACTATAAAGCGTTAAAATTCCGATATTCTTTTAGAAACGCCCCGTATGATTAAGCAAAAAATATGAAATAACGTGTGATTAATATTATTAACAACATACACTTAGAGGCAACTTAAAACAGAGCATTCATGTGATTAATATGTTTTTTTTTCTACATCAGTGCTTCTCAAACTTTCAATATTTGTGACTGAATTTTCGGGTATAATTTTCTTCGCTTCCTCCTCCCATACATTAACAATGTATTGTTAAATTATAATATGCGTTAATGCTAGTTTTACAATACGACTTTAATTATAAACCGTACAAACTATCAAGATAAGTATTAGTTTTTTATATAATCTTATGCATTACAAGCCCATGGGGTCACTAGCAATTATTAAACTTGTTCTTAAGTTCGTATTGTTAAATTAATTATCAAATACATTGTGCAGTACTGATACATATATATATATATATATATATATATATATATTGTTATGAATTTCGTGTAAATAGTGTAAATAATTCGTATTTGGATGTGTAATGCATTTATATGACTGTTATATTTATTTTATGTTAAAATTTTAATATTCACAAGCAATGTCTTACGTTATAATGGTGATTCAATAGGAACTTGGCGATAGAGCCAAGTTGGCTAGTTTGCACCCTCTGGATTCTTCTAGAAACTTGTGTGGAGAGATCCACTAATTTCAAGCTCTATGGCACGAGCGAATTTTTTTTCCTTCAAGTTTCCGACGGGACTACAAATAGCTGATGCTCTCTGAACGAGGGTCAGTCTTGATTCAACCAGCGATTAGTGAGCATTGTTTTGACTAGCGATAACTGATTAGCTCGGCTCTGCTTGCGAATAATCCTTTACATACTTTTATTTTAAACACTGATAACTGTGTTTGAGTGCTGTGGAAGGTGTGAATAATACTGCTGAATCCTGTATTTCACGGATTGGAGTTTCGATAATAAATTTTCATCGCTCTTAAAGAACTGTTATTTTTTCTTTGTGACTATTTTGCATAAAATCCTCGAACCCGGATGTATGTGACAATATATATATATATATATATATATCAGCATAAATATGTATTTTATTTTTTTCATTATTTTAGAATGTATTTCGTTTCGCTTCCTTTCAGTAAATAAGTTACATTTTTCATGATGTTTTTCAATATACTCGCTCCTTGGGTTATCAGGCCCCCTAGCCGGTCATGCTTCACAGTTTGAGAAACGCTGATTTATATGTAAAAAGCATAAAAGCGACACTTTCATTTACTCACTCACTCTTCACGATATTTCTAGATCTATAAGACCTACTGACTTGAAATGTTGCAGGAAAGTTTTTTTCATGGTGTAAAAACCCACTGATGAACAGGGTTTGTGAAAATCAAACTCCAAGGAAGGCTGTGAAGAGTTAAGAGATGCTGTAGATAAATATTCCCAGTTTTGAGCTGTTAGATCTAGAGATTTGTAATTTTGAATGTGTTTTGCTAAGTAGATATCTTAAGAATGAGATTTGAGTAAATCGAACCCTATTGAAGGGTTCGGGGAGTTACTGTTGTGTATCGTTAAAAAATTGTAGTCTTAAAACTACTAGAACTACAGAAATTAAATATGGTATGCATGTTTCTTTTGTTGTCATAAAATCTCCGTTAAGAACGGGTCTTAAGGAAATCATCTATCAAAGGTGGTTACGGAGCATATTGATAAAAATGTTATTTTTCTTCTTCATCATCAGCATATCCAGCAAGACACCTCCTCGTGGTCTAGTGCGTTTGCGTTCCCCTAAAGTTTCCTCCACAGTGACCTCTCATTTACTCTCGTTTTCCAAGTTTTCTCGTTTATAATCCCAATGTCTGATTCCACTGAGTCTGTCCATCTCAGCCTTAGTCTTCCACGCCTTAGAGAAACCCAGTGACTTTGAACTACAGTATCTTTTTGACAACATTATGATCTGGCATTTGAATTATATAGGCCATCCAATTCATTCTATTCATTTTTATGTATTTAATCATGACAGGTTGCTTACAAGTTCTATACAATTCAAAATTGTATCTTCTTCCTCAGCTCTTGTTTTTGGTTACACCTCCAAGTATACTTCGCAGTATTTTTCCCTTAAAGGATGCCATTCGATTTTCTTCCAGTTTTGTTATTATTCAAGCCTCAGAAAATATTAAACTTACAGATTTCAAATTAGTAAGTACGTTTACTTTGTAAAATGGCCGTGGGTAGCCTAGTGGTTAGACTCAACATCGGAAGGCCTGGGTTCGATGCCCGTACCGCCAAATATCCTCCGAGTACACACGGAGTACGTGCTCGTTAAATCAGTGGATCCGAAAGTCTTGTGGGTGGAATCACCAGTGCAGGGAACTGGAGAAAATTTCCTTCCACTTCAGTTCTATGCTTAAATTGTGGAGGTGGAGATAAATGGTGACGCCATCTATCGTAATGTTATATCGTCCATTCGTGAATTTCACCGAGCTAAATCGTATTGTCACCTGTATGGTGCTGAAGGCTAAAGCCAACGACAGGCATGCATCTAGCCCATTGCCACGATGAATTTCGTGGGCCTCGATCTGACTATGTCATACAGGTGGCATGTGCAACAACAACTTTGTAAAATAGAGATTTGCAAAAAACAAGTTTTGCGATGGAGGTTACGGGAGAGTAAAATATATTTATAATTCTGATTTTAAAAATTCAGGCCCTGCCTTTATTAAATCAAAAGGTGAGAGCTATAAGAATGTTTCTCTTAATTTAATCGAACACTTAATCTTAGGTCTTTAATATGAATTTCTACATACATGAACAATATATATTCATAAAACATCATGAAATACCAAGCGAAGTGCGAACATAAGGGTTAGTCATATCTATTAATTAACACAATGAAGGACTCTAGTTTTCAGTATACAAAAAATTATGATAAGATCTATAGAAGCTAATTAGTACATTATAAATGGTTAAAAATAAACAAACACTTTACTTAATAAGAGCAAAAAGTTCTCTTTTCATATGTAAAAGGAAGTTTTACTAGAAAAATGGAAGTTTTTCTTACGAGTCATACAATTTTTCATATAACTTGATTGCTATACGAACAATTTATATAAAATTGGGAGAACGAGTAATTACCTTAAACCACATTCATCATAACATTTTTATAAAAATATGAATGTTTTTCGCTGAGTTATTCAATGCCAAAATTTAACACGTTAAACAATTAGTCGTCTTGAGAACGAAGTATTTTTAATTATGTTTATGCAGAAGAATATGATTAAATAGTTCCATTGTAAGGAAATATAACTGAAGCTTATGATTTACTGTTACCATGGAGTTGTACGAAATCTATCAATTTAAAAATTACTTGTTTGAATAAATATGTTTTATAATTGTCTCCTATCGCCAGAGCATTTAAAATCACATTCCTTTTACATTAATTTATATTTTAAATATGATGAATTTTCCGTACTTTTCACAAATTTAACATCAGTCTTGAAAATTTATATTAGAATGTATTATATCAATGCCGTAAAAGAGTCGGATTTAATTTTAAGCAGACAAAAATAAAGCAAACGTTTGATTAAAACATTATTGTACAGAAAATTCTATTTTTAATATTTGCTACTGCTACTGATACAAAATGTTAACCAATTCAATTAATTCGATTTTGTTCTTTTTCAATTGCAACTGTGGCCTAGAATATGATGACGCATATTGTAAGTTAACCGAAAGGATCAGAAAGATAGTCTTAGCAAGCTTTCACACCATACCATGTGACGAATTTTAACTGCTTCCATTAACACCAATGATGAGCTATTTGTGAATTCAGAACTTGAACTAACGAATTATCATCAATCTCCGATAAAAATAAAAAAATATAAAATGTTGTCCACTACATGTGACTTGTGAGTCCCATTAGTAGCTGAAGGGTTATGTTTACGAACTCATGACCATCGTTATCAAGTTACCGCAAAAGATAAGCCAGGTAGAGGGCGTCTAATGCACATGAAATCTACCAAGCCTCTCCAAGTCCTCTTTTTCACAGTGTGGAAGTTTGAAGTGTCTAAGGCACAGGAGTATTCAACCTTTTTTTCTGCTGGACCGCTTACACATATTTGCTAATTCACGCGGGCCCCAACATGAGGATTAATGTGGGGAGGGGGGAGGGAAATTCTTTAAGATCAAGAAATGGGGAAAATTGATCAAAATTAAAACTCCTACTTTGCTGGGTTTTTTTCCCCTTTCTATTTTTTAATTTTTGTCACTGAATTTTTTCTAAATTGGAAGCATTTAAGGTACCCGACTACGTTCGGAACTATGATTTTAAGAAAGCGCATAAATGGATAATTTTCAGGATATTTAGTATCACTTAGATTAGAATACATGTATAAAATTGTTTTAAGGACATTATGACAAAAAAAATAATTTTAAAAAAATATTTTGGCAAAAATTTAACTTAGAATAACCTTTTTTCAAAATGGTTTCCTTTTGTGGAAAATGCTTCTATTGTATTAATATTTTGCCTGTATATAGCTCAGACCTTTGTACAGAGGCTCAAATATGATTTTTGAAAAATTCACATTGTTTATAGAGTTACAACCATTTGAAATAATTATCGGTGTATTTTCTGAAAATTTCTCCCTTCTGTTTTCGTAAAACATGGATAAATCGACTTCTAAGCTATGCATTTAAAAAATTCTATTTGAGCCTCTGTACACAGGTCTGAGCTGAATACAGGCAAAATATTATTATAATAGAAGCATTTTTCACAATAGGAGAATATTTTCAAAATAGATCATTCTATGTTCATTTTTCGTCAAAATAGTGTACTTACATAATTCTTTATTGTAATACTATTCTTAACCCAATTTTATATACATTTTCTAATCTAAGTGACGCTAAATATCATAAATATTATCCATTTACACGCTTTTACAATATCACGGTTCCGAACGTAGTTGGATACTTTAATTATCATTCCTTCACAATTTCTGCATTTTTATACGGTTCCATATGATTACTTATAATATAACAAATTACATAAGGTGTCTTTGTTAGAACACTGTGACAATACCAATAACAAAACACTTTTTTTTTACTGTTGTAAAGATTATTCAAGAAAGCCTGTTTATCAACTCTTGAAAGAAATCTTCGAGGAAAGTGTCATTGAACGACTCCTATTTATTGGTATTTTTTAAATTCAACACTTTCGTGAAAAATCAAACAATTACTGTGAACCATGCTTATTTTTCACTACAAAATAGTCAACTTGCCAATCGTCTTGAAACAACCTATTTTCTTCGAATCTTTATCCCTGACAAGATATTAAAGATAGTTAAAAGTTAGTTCCACTCACAAAAAGGTCGCTGCACCATTGTTGTCTATTATCACTTATCAGAGGAAAACATCAATTCGTAGCCATACGACATCCACAGCAAAAAGCAAAATTGATATATTTGATTTCTTAACAAAGAATTTACCACCAAATTTTAATAAATAAATGAATTTCTCAGAGCAATGGACCATGACCGGACCACTTAAAAAGGCTCAGTGAGCCACATGTGGCTCGCGGGCCGCAGGTTAAATGTCACTGGTCTAAGGTTTCATTGCCGCAACATGTGTGGGTTCAAAGGTGGACGAGGTGTGTCAACAATAGCATTTATTTAGCTTGAAAGTATGATGTTAATAAAAGGTCAATCAGTCACACGTATAAGTAGTTCAATTTAAATGTACACAATTACCTTACTCATTTCTTCTAAAAAGTATTTTCACAGAATTGTAATGATATTTATTTTATACAGCGAAAATATTATAAGCACAAAGATTTCATTGAATATTTGTCTGGGCCAAAATTTTAGTGTTCAGTGATTGCTGTAAAAGGTTTTTAAAAAATGCTTTCTATGTTAAATATTTAATATTAAAGTGATACTTTTATAGTTCAAAATTTTAATTATTACTAAATCCCTAAGATTTGATAATTTTTACTAGAAGAACGATTCGAATTATACGCAAAAAGAATTTTTGATTCTGACAGAAAAATGGTTTTTCGTATTTCATTTATTCTTCTTTTTTAAATACAACGCAGTCTTACTGTCAAATTATTTAGCTTTCTAATTATAAAAATTTACTGGTTAGTGTTAGTAACTCAACATTCAGTTGTATTTAAATTCAATAACTAACAAAACTTTTTTTTAAGTTTTACTATGATCATGAAAAATGAATCTTTATAAAAACTTTATTGCCTTAAAGCAAATCTCCTGTGATGCAAACTTTTGATCAAAAAATGTTTTTATGCATAATATTCAGACTCAAAGAATTTTCGATATTTTCCCCAAATCTTGAAAAAAATGGTCGTTTATTTGCACGAAAGAGTTTAATTTTCTACTATCAAATTTTTATAGAGCCTTATTTGCTTATATTGAGATGCAGTTAAACTACTTTTTTTGACACAAAGTCCAAATCCAAATATTTTTTCCTTAGTTTCATGTTCGAATTTGTAAGGAAATTAATTAAAATTAGTTAATTAAATATTTAATCTAACTGCTAAGATATAAATATGTTATATATAATTACTTAGAAGGGAAAGAATCTGATCTTAAGGAAGTTGTACTGTTCAAACATTCATAAAAAATACACGATGCAGAGTCACGATAAAATGAAGGTAATTCGATTTAGTGTAAAAGATAAATAAGTTGTAAAAGAAATGGAATGTAGAGTATCTACATATTGTACGGCTATTTTTATCGCGCAGAGTTCAGTATCTTTTTTTCATTGTGCAATTTATACTACATATTTGCTATCCAGTGGAGCACACAAGGGGGAAGGGCTTGATTTTTTTAAATGATTATAATCCTATGCGTAAAGTATGTAAAATATAATTAAGTATTTGTTATTAATAATTAACTTTACTAATTAATGTTAATTTTTTATTCAATAATTAATCATTTTACTGTTTTTTTGTTCCCGAATATCGACAAAATCAAAAGAATATGTTGGGGAACGTATTGGTGCATGATATGAGAATGGTTGACGTTTCGACCCTGGAACCCCCTTAAAAATTCCAGAGTACGCCACTGTTGCTATTATATTATGTTGTATTGTACCCTTTTTTAGATTAAAAGATGATTACATAGTTGGATAAAACTTGTTAAGTGCATTATTTTTGTTTGATACTTTTCTTAATTCTATTTAAATGTTAAATGTAAAAACAAAAAATGCTCGTAATTGTATTAAAAGTGAGATCATCTACTTTATTATTCCTTTAAACACATACAATATTTTTTAAGCAATAGAATATGTTTTTAAAATTTGAAATTTTTTGACGTGTGGTTAACTTGCAATTATATTCTGTTTTACATTACTAGTTTATCTGTTTTACTAGATAAACTGGTGGGCATGATAGCCAAGTGGTCATGGTCACGAACACATGGCCGATGTTTTGCCTGTTGAGTCATGCGCACGGGTCCTGGGGCTACTCAAAACTCGTTCTGTTAAGTGGCAGATGCATGTTAAGTATATCAAGGCGCAAAGTCCCCCACGTAAACGTGATGCTGAAATTTAGAGAGTGGTACTTTAGTTAGTTTAGACCAGTTTAAGTTCTCTTTAAGTCAAATTCAGTCAATTAAGCATGCTTCAAAATTAGGAGTGAATGAGTGTTTATTAACATTACACTCTAAACCAAAACTAAGGCTACCGAGGTTTGAAGCACGGGTAACTGCTGAAGCCGACACTTAAACTGGCAACTCAATCTGGCTTCTACACTACGCAAACGTGAGCACTTTGAGCCAGGACAAATTCAACATGCATCGCCGCTCTACTCTGTGGATCTTTAGCGGTACCAAGACTATAACCCGCCACTCGAGTCCATGGTTACTAGGTTCCCACGCGTCAAAAATAAGAGGTGCTAAGTCTAATTTAATTTAATTTTAATTTTATTTAAAGACATTGAATTAAATCTAAATATTCAATTTTCAATATAAAATGCAAAACTGCAAATCGGTATGTAGTGGTTTAATCTCATCGTAAAATTACTTTTTGATATAACAAACATAAAAACTAAAAAGATTTAAAGTATTTTTCAAAAATAGTTTATTTGATTAATTGGAAGTTGTTTTGGATTTTTTTTACTCTCTCTCTCTCTTTATACTAAGACAACATAATATTCACGTTAGAAACTTACATTTAAAAATTTAATCTCATCTAATTTTCATAATTCAAATAAAGATAGATTCGCATTAACATTAAAAAAATTAGATTATTTTAAACAATATATTCCATATTTTCCTCTTATTCTGTTTTTTGAACATAAATATTTCAAAAAATTGTGACATGTTTCAATATATGATCAATCTTCTACAATGCAGTAACACTTTTTTAGAGTATCAGCGTCTTAGTTTTATAAAATATTATTTTAGAAATTCAAAAACTGCATATCACAACCATTCTAATCGGCTTACTTTAGAGAATCGTGAATCTGAATTAACTTATCTAAAATAAAAAGGTTAGAAAGAATATTTCATGTTCATCTAGAATACGCTAAATAACTGAATTTACTTGGAGACGAAAGATATAATCAAATTGGAAAGAAAAAATATAAGCGCTAAGATACTGTTGAGTATGAAATGAATTTCCTATTGTGCGTTATTTAATTCAAAAATGTTTGCGGATTTGAAATTTAATCTTTTTTTAATTTAAAAGTTGTATTAGCAAAGTAAATATTCATGTAGAAACATTTAACTTACTAAAATAACTTATACACTGCAACTGTTCTACATTCGTAATTAAATATTTTAATGTTTTAAATTTTTAATATATATATTGGATTTATCTATCTAAAACGCATAATGTAATAAAGGTACACGCTTATTGGAACTCAAATTTTGTTTTTAAATAAAAATTATTTGTGTGTAAAATCATGTTTCTCTCTGCGAATTTACCGCCGTATTCACCATAAATTTAACCGACCATGAAATCTGGAGCGAAGTCAACGATACTCAACCTGCGCCCCACTGAGCCTTTTTATGTGGCCTGGTCATGGCCAATTGCTCTGAGAAATTCATTTATTCAGAAACATTGTACTAAAAGTGTAGTGGGAAACTCTATGTCAAAGAATCAAACGTATCAATTTTGCTTTTTTCTGTCGGTGTTGTATGGGTATGAATTGATATTCTTTTTCTATTTGGAATGGTTACGGTTAGTGATAACAGATAACAGTGGAGTATCAACAATTTTATGGGTGGAACTAATTTTTAACTATCTTTCATATCTTTTAAGAGAAAAATATTCAAAGAAAAAATATATTTTCAAGACGATCGGGAGGTTGACTCGTTTGTAGTGAAAAAAAAAAAAAACATGGATCAATAATTGTTTGATTTGTCACGAAAGTGTTGTATTTAAGAAATACCAATAAACAGGAACAGTGGCGTAATGGAGAAAAGTCAGGTTTTGCGCCTCCAAGTTCGATTTTACAAAGGGTATGTAGTAGGCGGCAGTCAGGCCTTGGGGCCCCTTAGAACCCTGGCCGGGGGTGTATGTTACGCCACTGTTCAGGAATCATTCAGTGACACTTTTCCTCGAAGATTGCTTTCAAGAGGTGATAAATAGGCTTTCTTGAATAATCTTTGCAACAGCAACAAGGTGTTTTGTCAGTGGTAATATCATAGCAATAACAAAAACATCCTATGAAGTTTGTTAAATTATTGGTAATCATATGAAGCCATTTATTGTTGCAGAAGGTGTGAGGGAGTGTTTTCTTAAATGCTTCAAAATTAGTGTTAGTGAAGAAATAAGAAATATAAAAAAATAATAATTTAATAAAGAAAAACAGGAGTTATAATATTTTAATCAATTTTTCACATTTTAAATTTCCAATGTTATTTTGGTCTTAAAGCATTTCTCCCCCATTTATGCTCATATTGCGGCCCTCGTGAAATAACTAGCATATGTATGCGGCCCGCGTAAAATAGCTGACATATGTATGTGGTCCAGCAGGAAAACGGATTGAGCACCCTTGAGTTAAGTAGTCAGAATTAAGTGAAAGGAAACCATCAGTTACAAAACTTCATTTCACTACTACTTTTTTAACTTCGGTTACTCAGTTGGATGTTTGTAGCCTCATTCGCGCGCGCGCGCGTTAAAATAAACCACATGACTGTAATTAACACGCAAGGACAATTTAATCAAACCAGTTTCTGAGCCCAGTCAGGAATTTTTAACCTGAACCGGAGTTAAAGAGTGAACTTCAGACGGTGAACCGAACTTACAGCAAAATTTCGGTTTTCTTGATTTGACCGCCAGTCCAATGAACAAGTATGGCGGTTAATTGACTACACATGGGATCAGTAGGCCTTAGATCGTGCACTGTATGCAGCTCTTTGCATAGACAGTGACAGATTCTCTATTTAGTATTAAGTCTGTTAAATACTATTGTACCTCTTTTTTTTTATAATTATCTATTAAGAAAACCATATATTTTTAAATATATGACTGGTTTAAGAATTTTTTCCAATTTACATATATTTTGGGGCTCAGGGAAAATGTTAGAATTAATTCTAAGGCAGTAAAATCCAATTAATAGGTAAAAATGCATCCATGGACAGATTTTCATTAAAGCGATTCGTTTATTTATCTGCATACATGAATTCGGGAACATTCATGGACGGACAAGAGATGAACGTAAAAACTCTCAATAGAAAGTACAAAAACACATTCCATATTTTATGACATGTTTGAGTATTAATAAAAATAGTGTTTATATGCTTTTTATACAGAAGACGAACTATCAGATTTATTTATTGAGGTAAACACGATAATTTAGAGTAAGGTATTTACGGTATTATCGATTACGAAATATTATTATTATTTTGTTACGGAAAAAAAAGCTTTAAAGGTTAATTTCCAATAGTATTTCTTTTCGCCAATGGTTGGTCCTGCACTGAGAAATGCAATTTTCGATAGATAAGAGTCTCTGAAGATAGGGAAAATGTTACTTTGCGTAAAATATTACTTAAATATTATTAAAAAAATATGAATTCGATATTTACAAATTTGACCGCGACCGCTATCACAGGGCCTCCTCATGCCCACTTTACGTATATCCCTGACCGCATACCTTGGTTTGTTAATCCATTTACAGCTTGGCATTTCTTTTTCGAAATTTTGCCAACCCTGGACTTCGCACACACACATTAATAGAATATTATTGCTATTTATCATTTGCTTCATCTTGTGACGGGCTCACGCGTCTTTTCATTAACATGTCCTTTGGGTTCTTTGGGGCCAGAATTAATGGCAACCAAACCCAAGAAGTGAAGCGTGAAGGAAAGATGCAAATTAGGAGGCTTTTAAATATCAGAAGTTAGAGTAAGCGGTGTAGCAATTTGGGGAATGTTATGATAGTCCGTGTGATTCAATTGTGTAGTGACAGCCAACATAGGAATTCCGTGAAAGAGAGCCCTTAGGCCAAGGTGCATACCATTGCACTCCTGTGAACCACAACTACAACTAGAATCAAATTGATTGCTACTTCATTCGACAGTAAGGTATGAGTGACTGTTTAATATTCGGATCTGTGATAGAATTATAATTGAGCTTAGACGAGTTTGTTATTGATAGTGGTCCGGGTTACGCTATTTCGGTATTATATATATTGTGTGTTTATCCACCGTAGATTCTTTCCCATACATTATTATTATCTAATCTGTTAGAAGTTTAAGTTTAAGGTCTTAATAAAGTCATATTAAGATCATGGAATTTTCCAGTTTTTCATTTATTCCTACAACTCTAGCTCACACTGATAATCAAGGAGAAGGGCACTCGAGGGGGACAACTTCACAATCTGTTTCAACTTAGATACAAGTAAACAATTAAATGCCTTATGCTTCCATTTCGATAACTTAAACATCTTCCATAAGTATTACTAAATACCTAAATATTTCTGAGAACTTGTTTTATGGATATCGACTCCCAAAGCAGGGAAGGTTGTGAAGGGGTTAAATAAAAAAATATTCCCATTTTTTTATTTTTTTTTTCTTTTTTTCTTTTATGGAGTATTAAACCTACAGACTTGAAATCAAGTAAAACTGGCTCATTTGGTGAGTAAAAATGGACTAAGAGCGAATCGAAATGAAATCGACTATATATATATATATATATATACCAGGTTGGGGTTAAGGAGGTCATACTTAAAATGTTTCCGTTTTGGAGCTGTTAGACCAACATACTTCAAATTTAATATCATGTTTTTAGGGAAATTTATTGTTAAGAAGAAGATCTACAGGTAACACACACTAAAAATAAGTAGACTTAAATTTCAAGAATTCAAAATGACTTGAATTTTAGAAATTCAGCTCATTTTTAAATTAAGAGGCGAGGGCTGTAAGGGAATATTTTTGAATACTTTTGAAAGCTTAATATATAAGACTAATATGACTAATATAACACAGTAACTTTATATTTAAACATCACCATTAAATACACAGTAAAATGAGCGGAATACGGTTAGCATTTTGTATTTCTTTCGAACCATTATTTTTATTAATTTAGTATTTGTTTTTAATGTGAAATCAATCAAATAAAAAGAAAAGTTAATTGTTTCTTTAAAGTAAAAAAATTGAGACTTTTTTTAAAACTATAATAATGATTTCCATATCATTCGTGTAAAAATATTGAATTATCTAATTTTTAAACTATTTCATATAAAATAGTTCTGAACTATATGATTCCAAGACGGTTGTAATTTTTATATAGTCCCATGAAAATTCTCTAAATTATTATTAGTTTCTTTTCCCCAATACTCTATTTTCTTCGAAATGCGATAAGATCCAATGTTATTTTTACCAACTAAAGAAATATTTTCCCACTAAATAAACAGTAATATAGCAACGTGTGTGGGGGTTTTTCTAAAAATAATTTCTATTTGCAAAGGGTTTTCCCTGCAGGTATTAAAAAACTCCCTTCGAGGTTGATATAATGAAGTAAAAGAACTCCGAGATAAATGTGATAATATTGAAAATTAAGATGTGTTTTCCTGTAATGTGATAATTGTAATTTATGGTTTAAAATATTTTTATTGAATATTTCCGTTTAGTTTTCTTATTTTAATTTCGGGGGCACTTACCGTATAGTTTTTCTTATTCTTTAAGTGAATAAAGAACCTGCTAGTATATATAAGTTTCTTCTTATGAAAACTTTGCTATCTTATTAGAAATAATTACTTGGATATTAAAAGATCATTACTAACTATAATATAACGTATCATAAAATTCCGCGTATAACACACACCTATACTTTCAAGGGGTAATTTTTATTTTTTAGATATATTCGCCATATAACGTCACCCCATTTCTTACGAAACAACTTTAAATGTACATGCATAATGCTTTTCTGCTTTAAATAATTTATTCGAGTTATTATTCCAATCCTTAGAAAAAATAATATACTTCTAAAACTACAAAACCTTTAAGTTCATAAGAAATGTCTTTCCTTTTAAAGAAATATATATCTATATTTCTACATATATCTATATATGTAGAAGTCTAATTTTTTACCTCTATTCATCTTGGTTTCTTTTTAAAGCTGACATTTTTAAACCCGGTGTATAACACGCACCCGAATGTTTGGATATTTTTTGTGTTAAAATCGTGCGTTATACACCGGATTTTACAGCATACACACGCACACAATATTTTCACATTAGATAAGAAGCGTTGAATCGTTTCTTATCCGGTTCATTGCTACCTAGCTTTTCTTCTCTAGAGTTCTAGGCTAAGAGAAGAGCCATCTGGCTTTTCTTCAGCGACGGTACGCCTACGGGAATTGAAGTCATCCAATTAGCCCAACAACCAATCATGGAGCTCCCTCTCGCAAACGCGGGAGAGGAGCAAATGCCGCAGGTCTTCACATCACACAACACGTCACGGTTAGCTGCTACCCTGATTGAACAGGCAGTAAACCAGCCTAAGACCCTCATTGGCCGAAGGATTCTCAAGCAAAATTCCTGACTCATGAAACAGTAAATTTCCTAGATTTGAAAAAAAAAAAACACGGTTCTATTTTTCCTATCCTATAATGTATTTAAATTCACTCTTTCAAGTAAATTTTATTTATTATTTCATAAATTATTTTCTTAAACTCTTTTAAAAACGGGCAAGTTATTAAGTTATTCTCAAGCTATCTATGTCAAGACAGGAGATAAAATCCCTGGGGGGCTAAGTGCTCCGCAAAACAACCCCCAGCTACGAATTATAGATAGGACGCACCTGTTTTTCAACGACTCTCCATTTTTTCGTTTCCTCTAACACGTGGCAGTTCTACATATGTGTTGAAGGAATGGTCCGCTATTGTGAGTAAGAAATACCAAGAATTATATTCTCTGTGTTGAAGTGACTGGTCAATTTATAGCCACGCTATATGGGTTTCAACATGGGTGACAAAAGGGTGCCTAAAAGGGTCTTCGTCTCGAAAAAACCAATGGTGATTATAACCAAGTCTTAGTGTGTCGTTTGCAGATCCCTGTCCCTTCCAATCAGAAATTGAAGGGGGCGTGAGAGAAACCCACCCGGAGGGTTTAAAGAGAAAGATTGGAAGTTGACCGCTTTATCAGCGAGATTGGCTATACTTGTGGAAAGCTGAGAGGCAACGAAATGTGCGATATCAGAGATCCAAAGAATCAACCAGATCAGTTACGAGAACACCCTGCTTTATTTATTTACTTATTTATTTTTTGACAAATCTTAATCACTAGGATATTTAGTGGAAAGAGACTAATAGACGACGATCCAAATATTTGATACTTAGATGCGTAAACTTTATTACTTATACAGGGTGAGGCGTGAGAGCTTCCTGTTTTGTACATGTTACAGTAATATTCGAAGGGAGGTGAGGGGTGTGGGGTGGGGTTCGGTGGTAGGGGTAGGGTAGGATATTGTGTTCCCGCCCATTTCAGTATCAAACTTGATGTAGTCGAGGCAGTAGCACGCTTTTGCCGTGGAGGCGTATTTCTTTAACGGTTGGTCGGTGATTGCAGAACAACGTGTCTTTTGTCGTCAATATTCCTCCACGAGGTGGTGTTCTTGATCGAAAATGTGTTTTTTAATGTAGACGTATGCCTTACGAGCAACGGAGTATGTCTTCAAAGAAAGGAAAGGACCTCCGAAGACCGTTAGATCACCTGAAAATGTGGAAAGAGTTCGTGTGTCAATTCAGACCGATTGTGAGAATGATCCGATATTTCATCTTACCCGTTCTCCAAGAAAGGGAACTTGACAACTAGTGATTACAAAGATAGGGCCACAGCCCACATCTCCAGGGTCTCCATGGATATTTTCAGAACAGCCTTCCTCGAATTACTGATCTCCCAGGGAGGAGACGTACACTGGCCTGAGTGCTCACCTAACTTTTCTCCTATACTTTCTGTGGGTTTATATGAAGTCTCTGGTTTACAAAGATCGCTCCAAGACCCTGGAAGACCTACAGAACATTACCCAAGTCGCAAATGAGTATATCCCGGTCAATATTCTTGAAAAGGTGACTCAAAGTTTTCAAAACCGACTGCTTCAGTGTATTGATAACGGAGGGTGACATTTAACAGACACTGTTTTTAAAATTGTGTAAATTCAGAGTTTCAATATTGTGTGGTAGGCGGGAAATAACAATTAAGTTGAATGAAAAATGTACTGTGTTTTATTGCATTTTCAAAACAGGAAGTTCACACCCTCCACCCTGTGGATACAATGCATGTATGTCAATGTGCGATAACTAATTATAAATAAAAAGTAATTTACTACTAAAGTTATGTAATCCATCTCGTAACCTAGAAATTAAGTAAACCAGAAGTGACGATGTTACAATATATTTAGTTTTATTTTTTCTTCATGATTTTAATTGATTTTTGCATCGGTAATTAGTTTTAGCGTATTTGTTATTAATCTGCTAATGATATGATTATTAATCTTAGTATTAAGGATTGCTTATACTTATTCCTAAAACTCAAATTTCAAGTCTGCAGGTTTAATAATTCCAAAAAACCATGATGAAGGTCCTTTGAGTTGGTCATTTTTCTTCTATATAAATAGTGTGAAATAATATTTTTATATTTCATTTTAAATTTTACTCAGCTACTATTTTACTATTTCTCGTATGAAACCACTAGAGAATATTCTCACTAAATATCATTCACAGTTATATAAATAACATTTGTGGGACACGATATGTAAGGAAAATATAACTATATTGTAAGATGCACACAATAACGGTAAGTATAAATAAATCATGTAAGAAAAAGATTAATATTTTCAGTTCCTTTTTCCAGTAGACATAATTCAATAGGATACTGTGTTAAAATGGATGAGTTACTACACATGGTTCTTTTTGAGCTTTCTCTTTTCAGAGCTGTTGCATAGCATCCAATCATAAATTGACGTATTTGATCACTCGGCCAGACTTATGTGTCATTTGCAGCTGCGATATGATTCAATGCTTCTATTTGCTGAAATTTCTCAAGAATTTATTCGCTAGATGAATTCATTTCGACTCATAGGGACCGGTTGTTTCTGATAAAATTGTGTCTCGCTGCCAAGCTCTATAATTTGGAAAAATATCTTGATCTGATCGTTTATTCATGTTGTCATTGACTATTATCTATGATTTATATTGATAAGTTAAAGTATCCTAATGGTTAACTCAGTGAATTGTAAATTAATGAAATGTTTGAGGCCTAAATTCGAATAATATTATTTACAGGAGCATAGTGGGGAATGAGGCTTGAAACAGGGCATATTCAAAACGGATTTATGTCTATCTCTGTGAAAAATAATGTTATGACAAAAATTAAAAATACATTTCTGTTTTTAATTATTCCTGTACACTTTATGAGTATTTTAATTTAAAAAAACTAATCAACTTATTGTTATTTTCTATATTATGTCTACCGGAAAGCTATATGCCCGTTTTTAGAATGAAATAAAATAATAAGTTTTTCATACCTTGAAAAAAAATTATCGAACAATATTATACGAACATTATTATATAATTGCGATATTTTGCCAGCGTGAGTCAACTATTATACCCCATTTTTAAGAAGCCCCTTATAAATACAGGCCAAATATGGAAGAGCTTATGTGAAGAATATGACATCAGAGCTTATCTGTTGTCAAATTCATTTTTTGAAATGTTTGCCCTGCAAAATGTTTTTTAAAATACAGACAAATCATAAACAGAGGGGGATAGGTCAGGGAAGTATGGTGGATGCAACAGAACTCTCCAGCCTAGTTATATGAATTCCTTACAAGTCCCAAAGCAACATGTGGGCTGGCATTATTATGAAGCAGCGTGATGTCCTTACTACTGAACACCACCGACCTCTTTTCTTGGAGTGTTGCTTCTAAATTATCTAGTTGCTTGCAGTACTTCTCCGAATTTAGATTTTCCAGCAGTTTCATCAGCTCAAAATGTATTGGTTCTTGAATGTTCCGTGATATACACAACATTATTTTATTCTGCCCAAACAAAGGCTTAGAGGTAGAGGGAACAGGTTTTCCGGGTTTCCAATGTCCCCTTCTCCTTGCCATGCTTTCATAGGTAATCCAGTTTTCATCCTAGTTATCCTCCGTATTAAGAAAGTTTCCAGTTTGTTCCACACAGAGATATGCATATGATGATCACTTTCAAATTATTCTCATGTATGAATCATCAATCTCGAATTATTTCCACACCAGTCCTAGTTTCTTAACAGGGTTAAAAATGATTTGTTCAGCTGAATTTAAACCTTTCTACAATATCCGACGTTGTCGAACAAAGAGTTTGCTCTGGGTAAGACCAGCTTATCAGAAATGTTGAAATGAACAATAATTGGAAGTTTTCGAACCAACTTCTGCGTATTTAATCAGAAACAGTACCTTCATCGAATACTTAAAATCAGCGTTAATCTCAAACTGTGGGGCACGGCCTCCTAGAGTGGGTAATAAGCTTACAAAGGGGCCGCGAGCATATCGAAAATAAAATATTTAAAAAATTACAAATTTCGTTAAAGAAAGTAAAACAAAATACACATTCTGACATAATGAAAGTAAAATTCACATTTACACTGATATAATATATTTATAAATGCATCAGTACTGCTCAATGTATTTGATAATTAATTTATCAATATTAAGTTAAGAAAAAGATTAATAACTACTAGTGACTTCCATAAGTATGCCATATATAAAATTTAATACCTTGATAATTTTAACGGTTTACAATTAGAAACGAATTGTAGCTTTACTTCAAGTACATTATTATTGAATTCAAAACATTGCTATGGTATGTATTATTGTATGGATGGGGGCGCAATGAAAATTATGATAGAAACCTGGGTCGCAAGTATTGAACGTTTGAAATCTTTTATTTTAATTTTCTACATGATTTTATTTGTTTTGTTGTTTTTAAAAATCCGTACAAATCGGCTAAAATGAACTTTTCAAGCTTTGTTTCAATTAATCCCGTATTTTTTTTTTATAAATTCATTTGCTAGGGTGGTATGTGTACATTCAGTGATAAAGAGAGTTCTGTGAATATGCGTCAAATGAATAAGTGCATATTTACTGAAATTTGTTGCATCCGAAATGGACACAACCTTCCAGTACACGTAATATTTTGACAGAAAATGGGATTATATATAATGTATATGGAAATTTTACAAACATATTTTTTCTTATTCTTTTAAATAAGAAAAGTTATCATTTCTTAAGAATCAGCTGAATTTATTTGTTTCAGTTTCTGTATACATAAAGAGACTATATACGTTAAAATATATTTTTTATGCTTGGGTGATATCATTCTCACGGATGATAGCTGAAACATCATCATTTTTTTATGCTAAACACATTTTGATTTTTCACAAATTTTCTACATTAAGGAACAAATTTTTCAGATTTCCACTTGTTTGAATTTTTTTAATTTAGAATGATAAGATTTTATTTTAAAACATTAATAGCATATTTAAAAAGAAACAAGTTGAGGATGTTTCCAAAATTGTACAATTTAAGTATAAATTGCATCATTGTAATTATACTGGAACTCCTTTTCATCACTAATTATAATGCCTTAAATTTAAGTTCATTTGAAATTACCCAACTCCTTTTAAATGATTCAGATCGAACTTTTTTTTTATTGCAACTTTAAATATATGGGTAATTTTCCTTTCAAAGCTTTACTTCATCAATACAAAAAAGTATAATATTATTTATTCATTTTTTAAACTTCATTAATTATAAGTACGGTTAATAATATATATTATATTGAGCTACTAAAAATGAAAAATATTTATTCAACTTTTGGTATCTTTCGCACCATATTTGTTTCAAATACTATATACATAAAGAGACTATATACTTTAAAATATATTTTTTATGCTTAGGTGATATCATTCTCACAGATGATAACTGAAATATCATCCTTTTTATGCTAAACACGTTTTGATTTTTCACGAAATTTTAATATCTCCACATTAAGGAACCAATTTATTAGATTTCTACTCATTTGAAAATTTTTAATTTAGAATAATAAGATTTTATGTGTGTTTAAAACACTAATATCATATTAAAGAAGAAACAAATTGAGGATGTCTCCAAAATTGTGCAATTTAAGTATAAATTGCATCATTGTAATAATACTGAAACTCCTTTTCATCACAAATTACAATGCTTTAAATTTAAGTTCATTTGAAATTACCCAACGTCTTATAAGCGATTCAGATAGAACTTTTTTGTTACAACTCTAAATAAAAGGGTAATATTCATTTCAAAGATTTACTTTATCAATACAAAAAAAGTATAATAATATTTATTCTTTTTTTTAAAACTTCATAAATTATAAGTACGGTTAATAATATATATTATATTGAGCTACTAAAAAAGGAAAATATATTTTCACCTTTTCGTTATAAAGGGATTTCAAATTATCAATGAAGGAGGAAAAATGTCAATAATAAAAAAAAAAAAGGGGGAAAATTTCAATAAAGTAATTTTTTAAAAATCCCCCAAAACTTTTTTTTTTCTTTTCCCAAAAAAATAGAGTTTGTCAGTAGAAAAAATATTCTAAAGTTTAATGCAAAATTCACTGAAGAAAAAACATATATAATAAACGCTATTTTTTTTCTATTCAAAATAGCATTGAAAAAGTAAAATTTTTGTGTAGGAAGTATAAACTTTCTCTACAAAAGCAAAATAGTTTTTTTTATCACATAAAGAGAAAATAAAATTATAAATAATTTTCAGAAAAAAGAAATTAAAATGTTAGAAGCAGGAAAGCGTAAAACTAACATAAATACTTATTTCATTCCTTCAAAGAGCAGTATTGTTTAATAGAAAAATATTTTTAAAAAAAGGAAAACTCTTTCCTTAATAGAGTTTTACCTTACATCCATAGTTTATGGGTAAAAAGCATTGAAAAAAATAACATTAAAAATAAAATTTTGGGTGCGGGTATACTTTATATAAAATTTAAAATAATTTTCCGTTTGCGCTTTAAAAATTTTTTTGAAAGATATCAAAAAGTCCTTGGGGAGGGTTTGGAAAAAAAAGAAAAACCCCCGCTATTTTTAAATTTTTAGAAGAATAATTTCCTACGTTATTGCAAACAGTAGAAAATAGGAACAACTAAAAAAAAATACAGGTTTTCACGGGAAATAAAATAAAACGTAAAATTATCTGCCCATCCTTTGAAAAGAATAACACTGAAGGGGAAAAAAATGCATCGGATGTTAGAGGAAGAGAATTTTTTTAGCAGTTTTTTTTCTTTCTTTCTTTTAAAAGATTAAAATAAAATTTACTTTCCTACTCTTCCTTTTTTAATAAAATACTTCACTTGGCGTTTAATTCTTTGTTCATGAAAAGACAATTAACAGCAATGTGGAACCCAATCAGTGGTAATACATTCACTCTTGAGAATATGAGCATTTATTTTAAAATAAAATGTATTTCTTTTGAAAAAAGGGTTTCAGTTATGATATTTCAAAAAGAAAGTTTTATTTTTCTACAAATTTGTCTTCTTTATCAGTCAGTTTTTTTATGTTCTTCTTTCAAAAACTGGTTTTGGATTATTGCCAGATCCAGTTACAACAATACAAAGGTGTTTATATACGTAAAAGATACATTTCTTAAAGTGTATGTCATTTATGTTATTCACGCCGTAGTTTCATATTTTGAAAGTCTTATGATGGTTGATTCCCAAGAAAAGAACACTAAATTTTCTTGAAGGTTACTTTATCTTTGAATTTACTTAACATATTTTATACAAAATAAACACTATTGATTTCACACAATCCTAAAGTCACTTGGTTAATCATTTATCGAAGCACGGGCTACTTCGATAGGAATTTTCAACGAGCTCTCCTTTAAGATTAGAATGTCGTGTGTGCCAAACATTCCTTACACTACATACATACTTCTACGCTTTTTGAACGGTTGTGATAGTTCAACAACTGGCCTTTTGGAACTGAAAAATAAATTGTAATGCCAAAATATGTAGTATTTGGAATTTTGATAATGACATAATTTTACCAGTTTCTATATAAAATGTAGTTAAAAATGGAGAAAAATTACAAAAAAAGACAGCTTAGATGCATCAGAGGAGAGAAGGCTGTGTTTAGCCTAGCCAATCTGGCTGCGAAAATAAGTCTAAGATAAGCCTTTAGAAGATTTTCGTAAGGTGACCTTGACTCGAGAGAATGCAATCTGACTGGTCTAAACTAAATTATCACTTAGGAGGAGTTATAATGTAGTAGAATTCAATGCACAAAACATTGGAAAAATACAGTTTTGAAGTTGACAGTGAGAAATGCACATAAGACTGGATCAGAACGGGAATTATTTTCTATGAGAAGGGTTCAAATATTATATATTTTTTTATTTCTCTACCATACCCAAAAGACTATGTCTTTTTTAAGTAGCCATCCACGCCCATTCCGGCTGAGAATGTATCCATTTATGTGCATTGGCTAGACCACCAATTATTCATTGCATATTTTTTCCCTTAAATTCGACATAAATTTAGTAAAAAAATGGTTAATTTCCTCACATTAAAGTGATTCCTTTTAAAGTTATTTATTTTATATTTAATAGAGACTTAAAATATAAATAACTCTGGAACAAGATAATAACAATTAAACTTATTTCCTGCTTTTCGATTTGATATAAGGGCCCCAAATAGGTCAAGTCTTCCACAAATACCTTCAGTAAACACTTGAGGATATAAAATTTCCCCAAAAGCATAGATCCCCACTTTTGAGCTATGAACATCTTATATCGTTGTCAGTCTGTGGTAACACGTGATAATTTCAATCATTGCTGAAAAAGGGTGAAGAAGCATTACCCAAACAATTAATTCCATGCTGAGGACTAATTTTTTCTGAAATTCAACCTAAACTTTTGAAGCATGCAGATAGTAATGATTTTGGATTGCTATGATTAGGAATATATCACAATTACTCCAAAAGGTTTTAACCCGGAAACAGGCGCACAATTGATACTAACGTCAATGGTCACGCATGGTGACTAAGTCACCTCAATCTTTTTTTATAGTTTTTTTTATAGTACTCGATAAACACTGTAATTCCAGTGAATAATTTCATTAAGATAAAGTATGCTTACTTACTTTTAAGTATTTTAAAATTGCTTTGGATAATTTGCGAAAAAATATCAATCAAACTGAACCGAGATTTTTCAAATGTGCGTGACTGTAATAAAGAACTCAAGTCACAGACACTTTTCGCTAACACTACAGGAATGTTATTTGCAGGCAAAGCTGTCAAAATTTGTACAAGTTATTGTAGATTTATTGTCATTTGATGATCGTTTTGGGAACAAGCATGTTTAACTTTTTCCCTTTTGTAAAGTCTTTTTTACTGGGCGAATTGTATCTTTTGGACTTTAGGCTTTAACATGGATTTTTTAGGTGGTTTTGGAAAAACTTTTTTTAAACTCCAAAATTCAGCCCCGTTTCAAATTTCACCCCAATTTTTCTTTTTTTTTTTTATATTTTTTCCTTTATTTTTAAAAAAAATTAATTCCCCAGGTTTGACACCCCTGCACTCAAAACCACTAAGTCGTTTACAAGGGGGAAATGTAGCATTCCTTGAAAATATTTTGGGATAAAATTTGGTCGCGCAGGGATTTGGTCTAAAAGTCCCCTTAAGATTGAAAAAAAACGTTTGTCACCCCAAAAAAAGGGGTATGGGGCAAATACATTTACCATGAACCTCATACGGAAAGATACAGTCAAGGTCATTGGAAACAATGGCAATTTTCAATGAATTGGGGTTTCCCGACTACGTTCAAACCGGGTTTTCAAAAGCGAAAATGGATAATATTTATGATATTTAGTGTCTTTTAGAATAGAAAAAGTATAAAATTGTTTTAAGAAATTTTTAAAAGTAAAATTAATTAAGTACAATATTTTTTTTACAAAAAGAAATAAACACCCCTTTTCGAAATATTCTCCTTTTTTGAAGAATCCTTCTATTTAAAAATATTTTTTTATATAGCTGACCTCTTAAAAGTGTCAACTAGAATTTTTTATATATTTAAAAAAAATGGGTTATCCATATTTTACGACAACGGGTGAGCAAAATTTTTAAAAAAAACGCCGAATTTAAATTGGTTTTTAACTATGAAAATGATGTGAATTTTTTTAAAATTCCGTTCAGACTCTCTGGGGAAGTCTTTCTTTTTTTTTTTGGGATTTTTTTTAAAAGGGGAACATTTTTTAAAAAAAATTTTCAGTTTAAATTTTTTTTTCAAAATATTGTATTTAAATATTTTTTGTCAAATTTTTCCTTAAATAATTTTTTATACAGTATTCTAACCAAGTGACACAAAAATATCAGGAAAATTATCCATTTATGCGTTTTTTTTTAAATCACGGATACACAAATTTTATCGGATGCCTTAACGATTTTGTGATCCTGTGGTGATTTTGTGCTCCATGTGACCTCTCCTGGATTAATGTTACCCTGTAATTGAACACATAAGAACAGTTTTTATATGTCCTCAATTTAAGCAATTTGGTTTAAAAATGCTTAGAAATATCACTAATTCTAAAGATGATGTAATGTGCGAAAATGTTTATTGAAGACAAAATGGGAGTTCTAGTGTCTCACAAATTCATAGAAACTTAAAGGTTTTTTTTTTTTGCCAAACTTGCGATTCTATGCTTTTATAGAAATATATTCGCTTTATGTATAAAAATCAGTAAGCCTATGATGAAAGCTGTTCGAACATTGAGAATTTGTCGCAACATCCATCATATTTAACTTATCCGTTGAAACAACCCAAATTCAGTGTGAGCTTTTAAAAGAAATGTTTTGAACCTTTTATCGTCTCTGAGAAATTTATTTTTGGTCGTCACATTTGCGTAAGAATATAGAAAACTGTCCGGAAGAATAATGCATCTGTTTTCTTCAGGTTTTATCTTGGTGCCTGAATATTTCATGTAATGTTAATGTTCTCCTGAAGTAATCTTAACATTATCTTCATTTATCTTGTCCATACTTGGACTTGCTTTTATTTATCTTAGTGTAAGTGCAGCTATTTTAGGTGATTTTTTTCTCAATATTAGTTTGTAGTACCCTAAAAATAATGTAATATCTGTTTTTTTGCATTAATTCATTTTAACTGTGTGACTTTTAAAAATATGTGTATAAAAGTTCGTATCTCTATCCATATTTGAGCTTGCATGTTGAAGCGAAAACAGGAATTAAGACATGCTATCTGCATTTAGCTCTTTCATTTATTTTACTGGCCTTTAAAATTATTTTTATTTCCTCAGAGTTTTATTTTTTATGATAATCGTATATTTACTATACACCAGTGTTTTTTCAAACTGAGGGGGAGGAAGCGTGATAACCCTACAAGGAAGGCGTAGGCAAATTGAAAACTCGAAAATTAACGATTATTTAAAATTTATGAATTTACTAAAAGGAAGCAAAATAAAATACATTCTGACATAATAAAAAATAAAATACACATCTACTATTATATACTATATGATATATTATACTTATAAATGTATCAGTATAGTACAATATATCTGGTACTAAGTAGCAATACTAAGTTAAGGATTGACTGTTAGGAACCGTGATTTTAAAAAGCGCAAAAGGATATTGTATTTAGTGTCACTTAGATTAGAATACATGTTTTAAGGATTTGACAAAAAAAACTATTAAAAAAAATTTTTGGCTTTCTTAGAAAATCTTTTTAAATTTTTTTTGGAAAACTGCTTCTAAAAAAAACCCTTTTTAAAACCCTTTCTACAGAGGCTCAACTAAATTTTTAAAAAAACTGCATTATTTTCGGGTTTCCACCAATTGAAATAATTTTGGCTTTTTTCTTAAATTCCCCCTCTGTTGACGTAAAAATTGGAAAAACCAACTTCAAAGTTATTTTTTTTAAAAATTTAGTTGACCCTTTACAGAGGTTTGAGATATATACAGGCAAAATATTTATTATAATAGAAGCATTTTTCAAAAAAGGGGAAACTTTGAAAAATTATTCTAAGTTAAAAATTTTCCTATCAAAAAAAATTTTTTTTCAAAATGTTTATCAATTTTATACATTATTCTAATCTAAGTGACACTGAATATCATAAGTTTTACATTTATGTGCTTTTATTATTCCGAACTATCGGAAATTTTGACAAGTTTAATAATTTCTAGTGATTTTCCATGGGTTTTCATATACAAAATTTATCAAAATTTTACTTAACAATAATTTTTATGGTTCATAAAGGAATTGTAACTTTAGCGTCAAAGTGTTGTACATTATTTCTGTATTCAATATATTGTATTACTATTGTAAGGGGGAGCGATGAAAATTGGAACGTGAATATCGAAAGTTTGAGAAGCACTGCCATAAGCTAAGGCATTTTTATATTCAGTCTAAATTTTTGCAACATTTTCTGCCTGTTTTGTATAACATGTTTTTGTGATTTTCTTTGGGTTTATATGAACGTTTTTTTTAAAAAATTTTCCGCTGAAAAGAAACCTTTATTTTTTTAAAATGTGCTCTGGTACATAAAGTGTGTCTCAGGATTATCGGGACAAAAAATTGGGGAATAAGATTTGCATAGCAACATACGGTTTGAAAAGTCATTGGAAAGTAGTATGACAGATACACGAAATGAAGAGACACAAGACTAAGATTACTTGAAATATGTATTGGTCAAAGCTGTCTGTAGCTGGGATTTCGAGTTATTCATGCCCCCCCTCACTATGACTATTGCCTTATATAATGATCCTTATTCACACACATTGTGACATTCGGTGGTCCGGTGCATCTTTCTGTGGGTACCTTTCGTGATTGTCTTTCTGCAGTGGGAGCAGTTCCTCTACTAATCCATAAATCAAGTGCCTACCTGTCAGATAGGTGTTCATAAAACGTTCCATACTTCTCTGTGGGAGATGGAAGTTTAAATGATTGTGAAACTACAGCCCTTTTTCCTCCAATGCTCTTGTGAAAACTGTCACTTACCCCCAAACGAAACAAATTCCGACAACGCGTTGCTATGCAAATTTGAATCCTTGCGAAGTCCAGTAGTTCCCTATAGAGTTCCAATAATCCTGGGACACCCTGTATGTGTGGAAAAGATGGTCCGCTCCCCCCATAAAGTTTGTCCCAATACTCCAAGGTCACCCTGTATTTGTGGAAAAGTTGCTTCCCTATTATGAGAAAAAAATCGTAAGAATTGTGCATTATGCGTTGGAGTGACTTGTCGATTTATGGCCCATCTACATGACTTTCGACATGGGGCACCAAATCAAGTGTGCCTAATTGAGCATTGACGTGTTCTTTACTATCAGAAACGGAAGAGAATTTTAGGGAGATGACCAGAGAGAGAAAGTAAACTTATATTTGTTTATTTTCGTAGATATTGAAAGTTGCTAGATTACGTGAGAAGAGCATATCCGAAGAAGGGACGGTACGTCAAAGTATATGATAGCTACATATGTAAAGGCGAAAACGCATTTTTAACTTACGATTAAAACTGTAAATTAAAAATAATTTTCTAGAGATGTGTGATCCGCATTCGCTACCAGGGGAATTTAAATTTCGGGTCACTACGTTACTCTGGTGTCTTCTCTTTTTAAAGTATTTTTAGAAATATGCTGAATGAAGCAATATCGTACACAAATTAAAAGTACACTAAAGTCAGTCACCAATTTAGCTAAATTCTATCATTTAGCATGCAATAAACAAAAGTAAGGATAAAAAAAAGAAAAGTAGCAGATGAGAACCTAAGCCTTTCGTAAACAAAATGTCAAAGAAAAATTTAGCAAATGTTTCCTTTGGATTCATTTACCAGAAATTGTCTCAGATTCTTAATCCGAGAAATTCTCATTGTTTCATTAATTATTTTTAGAACAGAAATATTTCGTAAAGAAAGAAGAATTTAGAGATTAATACGGTGCAAAACAATTATATTTACAATTAATGGGAATGATTAATGCTTACACTGGTTCTACTTCTATACAGCGTTTTCTGCTCTAAACTTATTTTATTTTCAGAGTAATTTACGCTTTTTGTCGCTTGAGAAGAGGGCAGTAGAGATAATACCTAGTGACTTATATCCCTTAACTTCGAAAAAGATCTCCAGGGCTGGAAACAATCTTCTAAAATTAATTACAATTCTCAATTTTTCTGCATATTTATTATATTTTATGTAAAAGGCAATTTTTTTTCTTCTCCAAAAATGAAACGCAAATCTTTCCGGCAATTTTCAAAGCAATCAACGAAACAGCTTTTGAATTGTAATGTTCCAGGTAATGTTCTTCTAAATTATTTGAGATGAGGCGTTTGTTAGCTTTGCTTAACATCGAATATAATGTTAAACTCGAACTATTAGTACGTAATCTGTGCAAATAAATCAATTCAGAAGTTTTTGAAAAGAGGTTACATTTAATTTTGATCCCAACATATAATTTTGTAATTAAATTACAACTTTCGAATTATTATTATTATTTTAGATTAAAAAATTAGGATGACACATTTAATTCATTTTCTATTCATCAAAATATTAATCTAAAAAAAATGCACTTAATTTGAAATAATTAATAGTAAACACTAGAAACATAGCTAAGGTAAAAAATTAGATGAACGCATTTTAAATTCTAAATGCAAATAGTATATATAATGCTTTTCTGATTGGTTAAAAAACGGGGTTGATGCAGGATTGCATCATTCTAATTTGAAAGTGCTAATCTTTCAGTTTATGGGGAGATAAAGTTGAGGTGATTTCTCGTTAGGCGGATAAAATAAAAATTAATTACCATGCTAAGTTTTGGATAGTTCAAAACCGATTCGTATTAAAAATCATTTAGAGAAAATTTAAGTGAATTGATATAGAGATAGAGAGAGATTAACAATTGAGCGGCTTTCAATTTTATTAAAGGTTTATACAAACAAGGAAAAGTAATCTGGAATATTCTAGAAAATGCAACAACTTATTCTGGAGAACTCTAGTTAATGTAACAAAACTCATTTTGGAACGCTAGTAAATACAACAACTCATTCCGGGGTACTAACAAATACAACTCATTCTTGAACTCTGTAATAAATACTATAGATCGTCTAACAAGAAAAAATTGGCACATTGATATAAACACACAGAATCATTAATTGAAAGTTGACGCAGACATAGAAGGAAGAAATTCAAACTCGCAGATGAAATGCTCAGTCGTTGCTAGTTTTTGTCATTTTACTTCGCTCCATTGCAATATTTTTTACACATACTTCCAAACACCACTCTAGATATTTGTAAAAAATATATCTTCAAATGATCCTCCTAGACACTTCTAGATTTGGCATCTATTAATTTATCTACATTTGACGGTCAAATTTATCACCAAGGTTAGCTTAAATCATCCAGAAATATTCAAAGTCTCTTTCTTCTTGCAAACAGTCTTTGGGGACATTATCTAATTTTGACAGAATAAGTCAATGCTTCTCAAATTTTCAATACTTGCGACCCAAGTTTCGATCATAATTTTTATCGCACCCTTCCCATACAATAACAATGTATAGCATACAATAATGATGTGCTTTGAAACTATAGCTAAAATATGACCTTATTATTACATTACAAACTACATGAGTAATAAATTATGCATGTGCTACTTTTAAGTGATAGATGTTTTATGTCAGTTACTTATAAGTACACTTTATAACAAAACAAAACAAAAATGACGCACCAAGAACGAGTTGCCTAATTGTCAACAAAATTGGTGGGTAGAAAGTTTATGCACAGAATAGAAAATGATTAAAATTTCAGAAAAATTGAGTGGTTTATTTCAGAGTTACTTAGTTACAAAGTTACGAACTCAATAAGGAGTTGACCCACATCTAGCTTGGATGCAACACGACGTGACATAGAGTGATAAAGAACCCTGATAGTCTTCTGTGGTATTTCTTGCCAAATCTTCGGCAATTGTCAGGCCAGGTCATCAACAATCCCTAGTAGATGCAGTCGCCTTTCCATCATATCCCAGACATGGTTGATTGGAGAGAGATATGCCGATCTGGATGGCCAAGGAAGTGTTTGATGTGCTGTAAGAAGTTCATAGCAACACGTGTGATATGTGGTTTGGCATTACCGTGCTGAAAAATAAGGCCAGGGTACTACAAAAAAAAACGGTAGCAAAGCAGTTCTCAGAATGCCGTCGACGCACCGATGTGCTGTAAGTGTGCTTCTAATGACGACCTAAGGGGTCTGGCTTCAAAAGAATTGGCACTCCAGATCATAACTCTTTGTTGAGGGCCTATGTGGAGTGTAATAGTGAAAACAAGATCGGCACGCTGCCCTGGCCTTCTCCAGACACGTCTTCGATGATCGTCAGAACACAGATGGATACGGGATTCATCGCTAAACACTATATGTCCCCAGTCAGCATGATTCCAACCTGATCGATTCAAGCATCACTTTAATCTAGCTCAACAGTGTGCAGGCGTGAATAACAGGTGGCGCAGTGGACGGTACGAGAGTGAATTTCGCTCTATCAGTCGTCTGTGAATGTTCATGGTGGACACTCGTGTGCGGGCATCTGATGGTTGATAACGATGAATCAAGCACTGTGACAGATGATCTTACAATCACTTTGTCCTCCTGATCTGCTGTGGCTCTATGTTGACCGCTACCCTCATGAAGCTGAAATCTGCCATTGTCCACCCATTCTTGCCAGCATCTTCTAATGGCCGCATCGCTTCGACCCAAATGACGAGCGATTCCCCCATTTGCCCGAACTCCTTTCAGTCCAATGATACGACCTCTTTCAAACACTGACAGTTGATTGTAAATAGCTTGAATCCTGCGGTAAGGTATTTTTTTCAGTTTTTCAAAGGCATCCTAAATTTCAATGCAACAGAAATTTTCACCATCAGATTGAGAATCGCTGCAGGGGAACCTGCAGGGTGCGCAAGTCCAATGTGCTGTAGCTCCCGCTATTCATTCGTTGGACACTAAATTTTAATCATTTGCATGTTCGGTTGAATTGTCTTTGCATACGAAATTTCATTACAATCGGGCAACTCTTTCTTGGTGCGTCGTTTTTGTTTTAGAGTGTAGTAGAATAAATATTACGTGTGTGTTACTTTTTTTTCCTTTCTAATTTTTAGATTGGAACAGATTGCTAAATAATTTGTAATTAAATGTGTGTTTCCTCAAACATACATATAGACTTCATCTTAATATTAAAAAAAGACCTCGGAATGATAATATCAAATATTAAACCTTCCTTCGAAAAACTTGGGAATCCCCAAAATTACTGAGACAATATATATTGCAACAAATGATCATATATCATACAATTGTACTAAATACAATTGTTCATTGAAAATTGTAACGCTGAAAATCACATAGCCAAAATAGTTGAATAGAACTGTTAGTCAAAGTTAAATTTTTTATTGAATTTATTACATTAAAAATCAGTTTATTGTTAATACAATATATACTATCAACTGAATCTTATTGCAGAATGTGCATAAAATCATTCTTTTTACTCAAATATTTAAAAAAAAACGGTGTGCAATATGTGTGGCATTTTAAAAACTACAAAACTGAAAAGTACACTTACAATATGCTCATATCACTCATTTTTTTAAAAAAAATTATGTCGAAAGATATGCTCTAGTTTTGAACTACGTTATGGGTCTGTTTAACTCTTTGAAAAGATGTAAGTCATCAATCTTATTTTGGATGACACAGCCGTAACTTTTTTCTCTAAGGTTAGATTTCCCCATTTTTTTCCGAAATAAACTCAACACTCTCGCAAAATTTAAATATCTACATTTTCAGAAACCCTTTTTTTTATAAAATGCATCGATAGATATCATATACGAATAAAAAATTCCATTATATCTTAAGACACCAGCCAAAATTTAATATTTACAAAAAGTTGGTATTTTTCAATTCTTTCAAGCAATATCCTCTTTGAAATATCATTTTTGGATATTGTTCTGAAGTTATTCCGGTTTTAAAATACAAGCTGTCGTATAAATAGAAGAATAAATCAATATAGATGATTTTCAAAATGTAAAAACTGATAACGTCTTTTGGACTATTACCATTTTTGCACAAACAAGCGTTCTGTTTAATGGCTGTTTCCCAAACATTTTACTTTGGATATTATTGAGGAAGTTTTTTACTTAAATGATTCCAATCTATCCAATATAATATTTAGGTGAAATTTTGAATAAATGTTTACTTATGTGAATAGTTAAACCATTTTATCAGTAAAATAGCATTTTGTGTTGCGTAATATAATTTGGGAAGTGATACGTTAAAGTCTCAAAAATATTCAATTATGTTAGAGATCAATATACTTTACTTTTCTAAAACTGGTGGAATTATGAACATTTTGTGACTTCAATATGCATTTGCTTATGAAGTTTGTAGAAGTTAAAAAAATCGTTTTATGGTTTAAAATTCTTCAGTGTGTAGACGAGTGCTTAATTTTTATGCTAGTACTACTTATTTTGAATTCTTGAATACAATATTAGTCATATGTAGTTTCTACTTCAATCAAACTAAAAATATCAATTCGTATGGTTGTAACAACATGCATTTAAATAGACGTTAATGATTGCTTCAGGGGAATTATATTTTTCTTCCAATATTGAAAATATGTATAAATGTTATTTTTAAAATGAAAATCCTGATCCAACACCAATATATTCCAGAAATAATTCAAAATTCATCGTATTGCAATTTTTCAAGAAATTCCACACATATCCCAGACTTTATAAATTGAATCGATATTAAGAACTTAGCATAAAAAATTCAATTTCATTATACTCTAACTGCTTTTATTTAAATGCATTGAATATATTTTGATAAGCAAGGTTAATTTAAATACAAGGTGTGCCAATTAACCCTTTAACTACCGAGAAGAAGTTTTGAAATTCGCCCCCCAGTGCCACCGATTTTTCCACAGGCGCGTTGTTGCGCGGCTTATTGGGTGAAAAGAAAAAATGTGTTTTACCAGATAAAAATAATATATATTCACTTTAAAACAAAAAGAGATAAAAAGGATAAAATAATAAAATGAAAATAAAAAAATTTAATCGCTTGAGTTATACAATATATAACGTATCTGTTCTGTGATATGCCCTGAAACATAGTTGAACACATAAACCAGTATCACATTCAGTGCATTCGTGCAAAAAATCAAAAAGCTCCCTTTTCACAGCGTAAGAGCAAAAAGTTGCAAATGAAGAACGGAAAAGAACAAAAACTCAAACGAAAAAAAACAAGAAAAACTGCTTAGCTATGAATTTTATCGTTCCTTGAATATACCCTTTCAAATTCCTTGCCCACCTCTTCTCCGAAATGAGTAAATTCCTTAGAAGCATTGTCAAAGTCATGTTCCTGTATTCCAAAGCCATGGAACTAGTTTTAAACAGAGCAGCACGATACAAAATGTCCTCCTTTGGAAGGACGAGTATCGACATCCGGGCCACCAAAGGCACCAGCTCAGCAGGACGCGTATTTATGCCAGCGGTACTTCAGTAGTTAAATATATAATGAAACTGATACTATAAAATATTTTATTTTGATTTCCTATAAATTAACTTATTATTACCTTCAATATTCACCCTCCTCTATCTCTATAAGGTTCTTCCTTGTTCGAAACAGTGCTGGATATCTTCTTGTGTCAGTTCCTTTTGAACGCAAGCCGGTAGCCAAGTGGTCAAGGTAACAGACTCGTGGTCAGCGTGTTATGAGTTCGAGCATTGTACCGCTGAAGACCCACCGTAAAGAGGGCGATGCACGTTAGATCTGTAAAGCTCAAACGTCCTCCCGTTGGTGTGGTGTGAAAATTAGGAGAGGAGGAGGCCATCTCAAGTGCTGTTCTCGTCAATTAAACATGGCTCAAAATTACGAGGTCCATCACCAACAGCCCTGGAGTAGCTGAATATTTCGATGTTAATATTCCCTCCCTAACTTACTCACTTAGGACACATGCCACTTTTTCTTTCACAGCTTCAATGAACTCAAATCGTGTTTGTTTTAAAGCAGATTTCACCTTAGAATATAGGTAGAAGTCACATGGTACAAGATCCGGAAATTAAAACGGATAGTCTAACACTGGGATGCTGTACTTTGCTAGAAACCTTTTGATAGCAGTATGGAATGAGCCAGAACATTGTTTTGAAGAAAACCCATGTCGTGTTCTTCCACAATTCGGGTCGTTTCTTCCCCTTACTGTCTCACGGAATTCAGAAAAAACATGAAAGTAGTACTGCTAAATAATAGTTTGACCTTCTGGAACCCAGCGAAGGTCCACAATACCATGAATATCGAAAGAAACAATTACACTGTTTGAATTTTGATTTGTTCACTGAGCATTTGTTTGAGCTTTTCTTGCGCTCTGTGAAGATGGGCTCTTCTAGTGCATGGATTGGCACTTCGTTTAAAGATTATAAGTAAAAATTCACGGTTTGTCACACATTATTATCCTTTTCAATAAGTTCGGGTTACTTTCAATGGCATTCAAAGGACCAGGTCAATTATTTTTGCAACCTTTTTGTTAAAAAGTCAGATTTTTTCGTGCACCATTCTGGCACATACTTTTTACATGTCAAAATTGTTATGCAAAATTTGCCGTACTGATTCTTTGTCGCAGCAATTGCACAAATACTTATTCGATGTTCAGATCGACCCAGATTACCGATTTTACGATATTGTCATCCGCTTTTGACATAGAAGGGCGATCTGGGCGTAAATCATCTTCAACGCCTTTTTGACCGTTTTGAAAATGCTTAAGCAACTCAAAAACATGTGCCTTCCATAAATATTTATTGCTATAACCTACTCTGAGTAAATTATAAGTTTAAGTAGAGGTATTTCACTTCAGTATACACAATTATTTATAAGGAGCATAGAGTCCATGCATACAATAAATTTACACGCAATTTTAAAAATATGTTTCAGAAAATAATAATTTTTGTAAAAAATCTTACCTTGTCAATATGTATATATATATATATATATATATATATATATATATGCACAATAAGTATTTATCCAAAGGGTAATGAACGTTGAAATATTTTTGATTCCCCGTCAAACTCCATTGATTTACTGGATGCTACGAAATTCCATTTACTATTATTTTGATGAAAAGACGGGTTTTTACATATGTTGTACTTCGACAGTATTTTAAGCTCTATCACCTGTCCAGTATTTATGTTGGTTGCAATTAGTGCACCATACAAAGACGTATAACCTAATTTCTGCCATGTCTCATTTACAAACAACTTCAATATTTTTATTATTATCATTTTCACAAATAACTTCATAGACATTTTGAACAGAGTCCTCACAAACAAGTTTCGCAATATGTAAAAGCATAAGCATTTTATTATCGTAAGGATAAAGTTCAGAAGGAGACACCTTATCACAATTGACCACAAAACATTCACCCAGGTTCTAAATTTCGAATCATTAAAAGCACAATGATTTCATAAAATTTACAAACCACTCCAGAAGTACATAAACAAACTATCAAATAACTTGAAGTTATTATAAGTTAATTTACGGTTAATTCTCTTTGATTAAATAAAAAAAAATAGAGGTTTTGCAACTGCTTCCCATGTTTACTTTTATCTGTCAAAGGGGGCATGGATTATCAGCTGATTGGTTTCATTCGTCATTTTGACATATTTCTAATTCATAAAATAACAAACATGTTATGTTACTGGAAAGGTTCCGATTTTGAATTAGAAGTATAAAAACCTCAAAATCGATATCTTGGAGTTATTCAATATACTGACTCCTATTAAATTTAAAAAACTTACTTTTAATACCTATTACTTAAAATTAACATATAAAAAGTTTAATTCAGGTCACATTTTAGCTTTGGAGTCAAAGTACATTATTATTGCATTCAATATAGTGTTATTGTGTGGGGGAGGGCGAGGAAAATTATGATGGAAAATTGGTTCGCAAATATTGAATGCTTGAGAAGCACAATGTTAGAGCTATGAGCAAACCAATCATGTAACCATTTCTGCCCTGGACTACTATTTGATTGACATGGATGTATGTATGGATAAATTGTCAAATTGAAATTTATGATTCAGCCCACTTAAAGGTTTATCAAATAAGTAGTAAATGACTCTTGAGAGTTTCCTGGTATGATTCTCCAAAGTTTGTTTTCCTTTCAAAAAAGCTAACGAAGTTTATTTAAGAATAAAAAATAAAAAAAAACACTTAAAAATGCCCCCTATGCTACCAAACTAAACAACAGATTATCAAACAAGCAAGACTTTTAAACACAAAAAATCTTACAAAAATAAAAAAATAATACAAAAAAGAATCCAAAAGAATTTGGGAAAAAAATCGTAAAACTTGAAAATATAAGAGAAAAGCACACACACAAACAAAACAAGCAACCAAGCAGCTTAAATCGTCTTTGCAGAAAAATAGAAGTTTTGAAAAGAAAACATGTTATGGTATAAATGACAGATGTAAATATAGTACTCCAATGCCTAGTACACAACGACCAAGAAAGCATTATTTAAAAGAAAACATTAAATAAAAAGAGAAGAGAAAGATAAATAAAGTAAAACAGGGAAGAAAAAAGTTTAAGAAAACAAAACAAATAAAAATAAATAAGAAAAACTTAAACCATAATTAAATTAAAACAACACAGAATAAAAAAAAAGGAATAAATTTGAAATTATAAAGAATAAAAACAGTCATATAAATAAAAAACACAAATAAAATTTCAAAACAATGCTAAAAAATGCAAAAAAACTTGAAAACTCGTTAATGTAAAAAGGTTTAAAAAACAAAAATGTTAAATATGGTAAAATAATTTAACTGAGCAATGTTGTTTATGTATATTGTATAGTTAAAAATGTAAGAAAAATATTAGAAAAGAAATAAGACAAAATATAAAAAATTTCTATGTTATATGAAAAATTATTTATTGTTCTTAGAAATTTTTTTATTTAAAATATACATCACACACACACACATAAAAGCATTCATTATAGGCTATCATTTGCCTCATATACCGTATAAATATTCTGAAAGCGTGCACTTGTCTGAACCTGACTAATAAATCTTTTTGTTTATGAGGAATCCTGTTATACATTACTTATGTTTATAATTCACGCAATTGATTTTTAAAAGATTATTTACTCATTCCTTTAAATATCTTAGGATCATTTTTGGAGGGATTTTTTTATTTATGTATTTTAAGGATATTAGAAATAATTTTCTAGAATGTTAAAAATTAGAATCAGCATAACTTGAATTTTTCCCCCTGACTTTGACTCCGAATTCATAATCCTTCGAATCATGATTAACCTCTCTTGCAAATATTTTTTGTTTATACATATTTATATTTGTCGATTCCTATAGTAATTTATTATTCCAATTCTATTCTATTGCTGTTATATTCACCCACGTGGTTTTAGGCCTTTGCCTTGGATTATCTCATGTGCTATTATGTCGAAAATTTCCGCTGTAGGGGAAAGTTGAGATCTCACAAAACACTGTTTAACCCTGTCTCACTGTTCTAAGCCAGTGAAAGCTCGGGAAATCATAATAGTGTTTTCCACTCTAGCTAAATTTCTCTTTTTTGGTTTGTAATGGTTCCATGTTCTTCGTTTTTTGGTATGATCTGAAGATGTTTTAGGATTTATTAGTCTTTTAATTTATTTATTGTTATATATATATATATATATATATATATATATATATATATATTTTATATATATATATATATATTTTTGTGTGTGTGTGGTTTTTTAAAATTAAAAATTAGTTTAAAAAATTAAAATTTCCCCTATATAGAACTTCTTCACTTTTATTTTTTCCCCCAAAGTATCAAACTATTCCCCCATTTTTTTTCCGAACATATGGCCTAGCCAAAAAAACATGTCAAATTTCCCAACCTTATTTTTAAAAGCCCTATATGTCAGCATTAATTTTCAAGATCACCGGGGTGAACGCCGGGGTTTTTAAAACCCAAAATTTTTTGGGCGTTTTTTTTTTTCTTTTTTTGCGTCGGGAAGAAAAATTCCCCATTCTAGAATAAATCCCCTTTTAAAAAAACTCAGTCTGTTTCTGACCCCAAAATCTGTCATATAATATATATATATATATATAAATAATAAAACCCGGGTAATTTTTTTAATTTTTTGGAAAAACCCCTTCGTTTAACCCAAAACTTTTCAGTTATCTAAAAAAACGGAGAATTTTCCCCATGAAGAAGTTTTGTAATTGATGAATAAATCACATTGAGCTTTGATCAAAATTAGTGATCCCCTTTATGATTTCAACCTTTAAACAAAATATATGAATCACGTATACTGGGAGAATCAAAAATTTTAGATGAGGGAAAAGTTAATAAAATTACCCCTTTTTAGCTACATGAGGGTTTTGGGGTGACCTGTAATTTTTAACCAGATAAAGTAACGACGACGAACGAGCAAGAACCCTGTCCCCAAATTACCACTTCACACCATTGGGAGGACGTTTGAACTCTCGACAGATTTTGCGTGCATCGCATCCTTACACGACGGGTCTTTATTCGTGTCGAACCGTGACATTGTCAGCCACAACCTTTTACCATGGGCCCCCAGGTTAAAGCCTATCAAGTTCAGATGAAAGCAATGAAGAAAAAATTGGAAATTTTTAATTTGAAATACAATTTTGGATCATTTCTTGACCATCAAATTATCTTGAATCCATTTACTTCATTGTTTTAGCTGTTTCAAATTCTTTTTTTATGTGCAAGCAAGATGCAAACCCCCAAAAAACAAAATGGATCGCCTGGTTTGTTATTTTAATTCATGATTTTTTCCTGGCCATTCCAGGATAAAAAAAGGTTTTACACGTATAGCCTTTTCGATTTTAGATGAAAATTTTTAAGGCCCTGCAAATGCAGATTTGAAACTAAGAAAAGCAAAATTTGAAAATATGTTGTGAAAAAAAACAATGTATATTTGCACTTATTAAAAGAAAAAATGTTTTAAAGATTTCCATAGGAAAATAAATATGAGTAAAATAAAATAATTAATTTTAAAACAATAATTTCAATTTTTAAAAATTTTTTATTTAAGGTGTTTTTCCATAAATTAGGGGGAAATTTAATTTCCAGGCACGTTTTTAAAACCCTCAGATCGTGGATACAGCAGTTCCATGGGAGAGGGGGAAATTTTTTTTTATTTTTTTTCCCCGGTCTTTGGGGTAAATATAGTAAAAAAAACAAAGAATTTAATAAGTGGGGGGGCATAAGTCATGACATTTATTTATTTTTTTTTAAAAGATAGGGAACGAATACAAACGAAGAGTCGTGTGGAACTTCGGATATGTGTATGCAGGCATCAGAGGCCTGTGTTCACCAGTTGGTGAATACCGTAAGATGGAAGTAACCCTTTGTTGAACAGCGCGCACATCAAAAATGCCTCTGGGAAAATCCATGGAATGCCCAAAAAAAAAATTATAGAACCCCCTTAGAGAAAGCCTTCAATACCGTATAGCACGGGGGGGATGGGAAAGTTTCAACAAGGACGTTTTCAACCAGTGATAGCAGCGTTCGGGACGACGGTTTGCGCAGACAGATTTGGCACGTGCCGCATCTAGCAGCCGGATTACTTGGGTCAGGACCATTAAGAATCTTTAGGGCCAGGTATGTCATGTCAACTCTTTTTAATGTTGCCATTCTTTTGCACCGGAAAAAATATTGCCCTGATTTTTTTTTATCGTAATAAATTTTATTTACGAATTTTAGTGTTTTCCATCGTCCCACATGTAATAACAAAGAAATTTCATCTTATGTGTTTCATTTTTCCCAAAAGGACTGGTATCTTCAAGAGAAAAAAAAAAAGGCATGATTTTTTCCCCCAACCCCCCGTATTTAAAGATCAAAAAAATTTCGGGTTTAAAGGGATCAACTACGTTCCCGGGAAACCCTAATTTAAAAAGGGATAAATGGATAATTTTTTGAAAATGTCCGTTGAATAAATAAAATTTTTTAAGAATATTATTGAATATAAAATTTTTTAATGCAACATTTTTTCAAAATGAATTGAATTACCTTTTTCAAAATGTTTCCTTTTATGAAAAATTTTCTGTTATTTGCTTATATTTATAATCTAAGGGGGGTGAACTAGATTTTAAAAATTTGCAGTACTTTCCGAGTTACAACCAATTGAAACAATTATCGGTGTTTTTAGTTAAAATTTTTCCACTCTAATGTATTAAAATATGGATAAATCCACTTCTAAATTATATATTTCAAAATACCTAGTTCAGGCTGTGCACAGCTATATATAGACAAAATATTATTATTACAGAAACATATTCCATAGAAGGAGAATATTTGGAAAAATAGTAATTCTATGCTCATATTTTTGCCAAAATATTGCATCTAATTATTTTATTGTAATAATATTCTTAACGTAGTTTCATACGTGCATTCTAATCTAAGTGACCATAAATATTAAAAAAAAAAGTAGTTTGCACGCATTTGAAAAATCACGGTTCCGAACGTAGTTGGATACCTTAAATGAATATCTATCTCTATTACCCCTTCAACAAATATTTTAGAAAACTGCATATTTGGTAAAAAGTCATATTTTCCACTTATGAATCTTACCTTCCCTTTCACCCTTAATTGCCAATTAAAAGTTACGCGATTCACTCCCCAGAGCCATTGTTTTTCACATAGGTGTGTGCAAGAGGAGTATTTAGGGAAAAAGAAAAAAAAAAGGGGGAGGGCATAAATACGTGAAATCTTTTCTGTCAATCTGGATTCCTAAACACTGTCAAGATCATTTTATTACATTTCAAAGTCTTCAGAATGGTTTTACTGATTGAAGCTCAAAGAAAAGAATCAGGGTAAGTTAACGAACCGGATGAATAAAACATATATATACGCCAGAGGAAATTAACTCATCGGATGTGCAAGACCTATATATATACGTCAGTGAAAGTTTAAAGATATTACTGATAAGTTTCAGAACTGATATCTACTTGCTTAATATACGTATTTCTAATAGCAATCGAAATGAATTGTTCTGTGTTCATTATGTAAAACGTGCTTTGGAGTAACTCTAGATTTAAGTTAATCGTCAGTATTATATTATAATATAACTGGAGTATTACATTATACTCCTGATTTTGATTTTAAACTACTTCCCCTTCCCCCAATTTCATTCTTTACTAATAAAGTATGTTGTTTATGTCATTTATGCGGAATATTTTTTGCAATGTAAAATTTTATTTGTACAAATGGCGGAAAATCTATAAAAGATAATTTAAATAAAAAATAAAATAAACTTGACGAATTTTAAACTATTGATTAATATTATAATTATTGATTTCAACTCTGATTAAATCACCGGATTTTATTCCTTAACTTGCTTTTAGAACTAAGCGACAAACTTACCCATACTGTTTTCGAAATCTATTAAATCATCAATAACCAGTACTTTCTCAAGCTCGGAAAAAAGCGTTAAGATCTTTCTAAAAAACTACACCTTTATACAGGAAGATATCTTGAATAAACCATAAGATCATGGATGGAACTTTATTCAGTTTCTTTTTATGTCCTATACCGAACAGCAATAATATCAAATAAGCTCATTTCCAAAGAAACCAAATGAATTCATCAGCTATATATATATAGCTTTCATTCAGAACTTTTTCATCAAATAGAAGAAATGAGTCACATCGCAGGTGTTAGTGACAGGACCTATTCGAAAAGTCTGATCAAGTTATGGAATACTTCAATTTATGACAGAACCTGATCTCTCATACCTGAAATGAGAGAATACAAAAACGGCATTGCGTCATTTTTTTCCTTTGAAGACATGAACACATTGAGTACGTTTCTTTCCTTTAAAATTGGAATGAATAATTTACAATTATTTTTAAAATTTTTACGTGTCTTTGCAATATGCACAAAAATTTTATTTTAAAATTAATTTTAATTGTTATAACGACTGTATTAATTGTTTGATTTCTTCAAATGAAATTTAAAATGCACTGTATTTGAAACAAAATTTGACATTTTTGATGAAATAAATTATATGACCATTAATCATAATCTAAAAGTAAAAAATGTGGTGATAAAAATAACTAGCTTTGAGATTTTAATATTGTGTTTTGTGATGTTTTTTAAACTGTAAGACCTCCACAATTGACACATTGATGCTCGACAACACGCCAGGAAATAAATTTAGCAGATCTTTTTAGATACATCGTCATTCGATTTATACTTGAAATATTTCAAAATAATTTCATTGTTTCGGCAGACTGTGTAAGCCGAAATTCATTTTCAGATGTTTAAAAACGATGATAATACGACAGATATTATTAATCGTTGAAGGAAAAAGATAATACTAAAGTAAAAATCAGGGCAAGTCTTACTGTAAAATCATTTACTTTGTAATGAAACGCTAAAGATTTATAAAAGGAAGTTTGTCAAAAACAATTTTTGGTAGTTATTTTACTATTTTTATTAGGTGTTCAAGCACTCATAGTTACAATACTTTATACAGATGCAGTTATTTTACTGTGTTTCACACTAAAATTAAAATTTCAATGGAAAAAATATTTTCATTAGTAGAAGTGTAAATACAAATTATTTAGCGTTCACACTTCAATACAAATATTTTAAGAAATCCAAAATTTAGATTATTTTCGAAATTATAGCTGCTGCATTAGTTATATAATATGGTACAAAAAATATTTAAAAATTCGGCTAAACTTCCTGTAGGTCTCACGACGGGGACATAAACGAACGGAAATAATTTTGTATACACCATTTATTACTGCAATAAATCTATAAATACTAAAAATTTTTGATCATGCACTTTTAATGCATATAATACTTGAAGCAGAGGAATTACTATAACTCTTATTTGAATTTCCATTTGGAGGAATTGTAAATAAATAAAAACTTGTACTATTCGGGGTCTTCTACTAAACCTCTTGGGGAAAGGATTCTTTAACTGTGATTTTAATTTAAAAACCGCTTTCCGTAGAGGTAACTTTATTTTATACAAAGGTAACTACTATTAAGTACTTGTCACTGAGTATGTGAGGTTAATGGTTAATTGTTGATGGTTAAGCGTGAAATCCAAGTTTAGAAAAGGTGAACAGGGACTGGGTGGTAGCTCGTTTTGACAACAATAGTCGACGTAGAATACACCAGGAATTGTGGATGTAAACTACATTGGAGCTGACCGAGCTATCACGCTTCAAGAAGAATCATAACAAGGAGCTTCAAATCCAGATAAGTGATTTTCAGTAAACTTATATATCAGATTAAATGTTAGGATTTCGGATTGCTCCCAGAGTTAAACTATTAAGATTTATAACTTAACATAACTCAGTAGCGCTACAGTCCGTGTAGCAATAGTGGTCAAGGTATCAGATCGTGGATGGCATTTCATGAGTTCGAGTCCAGTACCACTAAACCCCTCAGGGGGCTCACCTTCTTTAGGTGGGTACGAGTGTCACAATTCTGAGGTACCCTAGTGATCTTTTCTCTTTTTCCCAAGGGTTTACTATCTTTTGTAAACACGGGTGTCACGAACCCGGGGTAACCAGGATCCTTCTATTTTTTGACCCCTCCATCTTTCTCCTTTCTTTTTCCCATCCAGACACAGCCTATGAATGTTTGGCGCAAGAAACGGCTTTTGCGCCTTTAAAACACCAAACTCTACTCCCATACCACTAAAGACCGTCGTGGGAAGCATGCACGTTAAATCTGCCGAGAGCTAAAACACTCCGTGGTTTGGGTCAGTTGGAGAGGGTGCAAGCTCAGGTGTCATCCTCTCCACTTGACTGTTGTTCAAAATAACGAGGTCCGTCACCAAAAGCCCTCGTGTAGCTTAACACTGTGAAGTTAATATCCATTCATTCAATCACTAACTCACGCGACAGCCTGTGAGGGTCAAGGCCTACTGTGCCCAACTCAGTACACCCGACCCTGGGCCGTGGGGTGTATGAGCAGATTTTGCGGTCAGGTGGTCAGCCTGACGTGAACCCTCCAGTGTTTAGTTCCCGACCAAGCTTGGTACTAATTTTATTAACCCATTGAAGGGATGGAAGACTGATTCAATCCTGTCCAGACTGGGGTTTGATCCTCGGACCTGTGGTGTGGAAGCGTGATGTATGAACTATTAAGACACTGGGCTACTTATAAAAAATATATGTAATTTATAAAGTGTTAAAGGTAGAATGAAAGTAGGTATTCTTATCTTAACCTGCCCTTTTTGAACCCCTTTACCCCAGGACCGAATTGGAAAAATGTATCAATCTATTTTTCCAACACTTTTCGGTTTACAGTTCCCGTTGACATTACTTCTGCTACAATACCTTCAATTCTAGAACCGAAACAAAATCTTCGAAAAAAGTATTTAATTTTATTTTTCGAACGTGCTGTACCATCCTCAATATCTCACGGAAAATAAAGAATGTTTTATTTCTTTAAAAGAGCACTATAACATTGCATGAAATATACAGGCTCCAAGCTAAAACATGCAGAAGATATGCGCATTCTTCTGCAAAAGCGTTCGTTCAGACTTAGGCAAATGTGGTATCCTAAAATAAAAGCATTGGCAAAGTAAAAGCGGGCAAATACAAAAAAAGAAAAAAAAAAGGAAGAAAAGTGAACGGATATAGCTTTTTCCCAACGGATTATGATGGAGGGCTGGGAAAAACCTCAATCTTTCGTTGCTTTTGTTCCGGTTTTTGTTTTGGTGTAATAAAGCGAAGATATTTATTCCAAGGCATGAAATCACAAGCAGCTTAGGAAAAATAAATGCAGTGATATGAACGTAAAACCTAAGTACTGCTTTAAAAGAAAAGCTTTATTTAAATTCTATTCTTGTGCTTTACATATTTTTAAGTGCGAAATGTTCCTTTCTCAATGTATTCAAAATGAAAAATGCATATTTGGACCATTGTTAGAAAATAAAGATAAGACCTTCTGTTTCCGATCGTTGCTTACAGTCTTTCATTGATTCAAATGGGATTTTCTGGGGAGGTGTTGAAATACAGAATGAAGTGCTTTAGAAATTGATTATGATCTTTCACAGTTTTTTATTTTCTTTCCTTAAAGTTATTTCCTCCTTATCAAATCCTTATATTTTATGTGCTATTTACTGAAAGAAAATAGTGAATGCTGATGCATGAAATTATGTGTGGATTTTAATGTTATTTAAACAAGCCCATAATCCAACACCTTTATTTCTGAGGACATTATAATATACTTTTGCAAAAATATTCAACTCAATTTCATTTTAAAATTACCCATAAAAAGGAAATTCATTTTCAGATAAATATTTTTTTATAATATATAATTTCTGTTCTACACTCAATGAAATTCGAACATTTTTTGAATAAGTTATTTCATTATTCTGAATTTATTAGGTATTCCAGAAAGTATGTTTCGTTTAGCATCACACTCATAAAACTGTATTGATCAGACTATTTTTGGACTTATAGATACTACTATTTCTTAGACATTTATAGTTTGAAAATTACTCATCCGGTATCGTGGTTAGTAACACTAGCTGTAGTGCCATAGGGCCTGTGTTCGAATCTCCGAATAGGCATGGATGTTTGTAAACGTATAGTGTCTGTTGTGGTGGAGGCACTCAAAATACACGGCAAGCCGCAAGTCCTTTCGAGATATTGAAGGGATGGGGTAGGAGAGAGAGAGAGGGGGGGAGACCCAAAAATTTCACATTTTAAAATTGTGGGGGAAAAACAACCCAAATTTTTGCTTTACTTGTATGGTGCTCAAACCTGCGGCTAACGCGCGCGACTGGAGTAAAACATGTATCTTGTTTTGTTGAATTTCGCATGTCTCGATCTTACATCTCTCGATTAGGTGGCATTAGCAATATCAACATCGTTTGGATGCCTTCTTGAAAGAACGATGTTTTTGCGCTTATTTTTTGGGGTTCAAAAGTATTTGAACTCGGTCGTCGTCCCCTGCACCGAAGGGACTTAAAACCAAACAAATGAAAATTACTTAATACGAACTCCAGTCTATAAGGGGAGTGGTTAAAACATCTCACATTCAACTCCATAACTTTGTTAGCTTTCGTGCACATTTTCCCCTTTTTTCTTTAAAAAGTTGTTTCACCCCCCCCTCCATCAAACCCTTTTGGAATGGCCCCGTTTAAATCTATAAATGGTTGTATTGTCGTATCGGCCGCTTATCGCACCAAGTGTTTTCCCGCCAAATTGATACAGAGTCAAAATCACCAAATCGTGGGGTTGCTACACCAAAACACAACACGATGAAACGCACCAATTTGGCGATTTTTCAAAATTTGATTGAGAAGTGGCCGATTCGACAATTTCACCCTCTAAGTTTCTGAAATTTGTTTCAGAATTTCACAAGCTTTGATATTCCCCGCATTGAGAAATCGGATAACTAACCTTATCTCACGTGTGACGGGATGCTCAGTTGTTTTAAGCATTTTATACTGTCACCAAACAAACACCGTATAAGTCAGCGTTATGAAAAGGCATTTTCTCGTTTGCCAATCACTCAGCAGAAAGCTTGCATATCCTTGAACTAACGAGCGCTGCTGTTCCGTAACAAAAATAAGCAACTTAACTTACTTTCTGAATGACCCCTTTCTCAACAATTTTTTTTGCGGTACACTTTTAGCAATTTCAAAATTTGGGGGGACACTAACAAGAAATAAAATAATCTTACTCATCTGTAATATACTGTGTAAAATAGTCTATGATAATAAATTTTTTTCAATGTTACATAAAATAGCATGTACGATAATGTCCAACACGAGGGACTAAATGATGATCCTTGCTTTTAAAAAACTACTTTCATTTGGCATAAAAATATTTAGACAACTGCTAGAAGCTTCGAGTGGCGAGAACCTCTTCTAGCGAAAGACAGAACAGCAACTCAATTGTGATGGATCTATACGCGGTTCTTAATTAATCCTCTTGGGAAATCTTTGGGCTATAAATTAGCGTTATTCACAACCAACCCTTCCCAAGAAGAGATTCGCAATATTTAAATTAAGTTACTGTAAATAGGCGAGGTTTTCTAGCTTGTGTAGAGAGAGTAGAAGAGAATATATAATCGAGTCAGGTGAGATTGCTACTGAAGGTACAATATTGGAATTATAGTGATTTGATTCTTATTAGGAGGAAATTTTAAAGTGACGATTGTTCACCAGAATTCATTTGATATTAGATTAAATCAGATGATAGGTTTGATTCTTTATAATGGTAAACATCAAGTTTGATAGCCTCCTATCGTTCGAGTTTTACCGTCGCTTGCCCACTTTCGTGGTTATCATTGAGACATTCTTTTTTCATTATTAGTTGAAATTGTGTCTGTTCTTTGTGTGGTAAATAAATAGATTAATTGGATGATATCGAGGGTTTTTTCCCTTCCCCCACACATCTAGGTACCCGAGAAAGAAGTCGGAGTCTCTCACAAATGATCCACACAGATTTTATAACATAAACTCAAAAACAACAAAACGTAAACTCAAAAACAATAAAACGTTGCCATCGTACAAAGGCTAAATACAGTCGAAGGCGTTAGTAAAAGGCACAAGAATAAAATTATTTATTTTACAGAAAATACATATAAAATTAAATGGTAAATAATACTAAGAATTGAATAGAATTTAAATGTATCATATAAAAGAACATACAGATCCCACTAATAATAAATACAATTCCATCCAAACAACAAAGATAAAAAAAAGAGTATATGTGCTTATGACCACACCATAGAAGTGATAACTTCAGATTTTGTAATGTTATTCTAGAGGGATTAGAGAGTTAGGTGAATAAAAAATAAGGGGATATTAATACTGTCATATAAAATTATTTATTCTTATGAGTGAGCGAATATTAACATCGCACTGTTCAGAGAAACGAGAGCTTTTGGCGATGGACCACGTAATTTTGAAGCATGGTGAAATGACGTTTACGCGCGACACCTGGCTGGTTTCCCCCTCTCCTAACTATCACAACACACCAACGGGAAAACGTTTGAGCTCTCGACAGATTTAACGTGCCCCTCTCTCCTACACGGTAGCTTTTTAGTGGTACTGGGCTCGAACTCATGACAAGGCCAGCCACGATCCGATACTTTGATCACTCTGCTACCATGGTCATTTATTCATATGTCTGTACTCATAAAGTAATATTTTTTGCGAAATATACAATCATATTTGTGAATTAATTGTATTCTAAGAAGGAAGCAATAGGTTTATGATAGCAGAGAGAGAGAGAGAAATAGGTTATAAATACTTAAGTTCAAAATTATTTAAATATCTAAGAAAACCCCATCAAGCGTTATTCCGTACTTTGCCGTGCTTTCATTTGGATCATTTGACATAATAAAATTGAATTTTTATTTTAAAAAATGTACTAAAGGCTATGATTTATCTTTTGAAAAATCTACATGAAAATCCCCACTTAATTAATAGGCAAAATTTGTTCAGAATAGTTAATCTGGCTTCAGTGTAGGGAACTAAATTTTTGTGAATGAATTCCATAATTTTCTCTACACTTTGATTTTGTGAAATATAAATAGTAATCATTAGAATTTTTTGTCCATTTCCTGCTCTACATTTCTCTGCACCAATTTCTCTGATACATAACTCATTTAACCCAATGTATTCAGTAGTATTGTTACCATTCTGTAGTATTGTTACAATCCCGAGCGTAACAATGCTTCGGTTTTTAAAACGCATCATTCAAGTTTACTCTCTAGCAAAACGCGCCTAAAGGTATCACTTCAAACTTTTTTATCGAGTAATCAATTACAAATTACTTATACTAATACATTTAATGCGAAATTTGAGCTAGATGATTTCTATAATTTCGCTTATATTTGGTCGTAAAAATGATGATTTGAAAAAATTTGGTGGCACACAAAAGTACCGTGGCACAGTAGTTGAGAATCATTGCTCTAGCGATTTAAAAAGCGATGTAGCTTCTGAATACGTTTTTGAATAGTGCACTAGTACTAAAAATATTTTTCCAATTATTATATTCACTTTTCAATTTAAAGAACTCTGAATAAAAGATAAGAAATGAAGCTGTAAATCTTATATTTTGGTTCTATTAAGTCTAAGATTTTAATACCAACTATAACTATGAATATTTCTGATTTTTGTTTATTGCTAGTATACTAACCAAGGATGAATATATCTGTCTTTTTATGAATAAATGAATAAGAGTAACCAGAAAAAATTTTATAAAATAATGAATTGCGTATATTATGTGTGTGTGTTTTTTTTTAATGAATGCGTTTTTGTTTTCAATTTTTTAATTACTGATTTACTCGTAATTCACTCTAGTTCTGAATATTAAAATTTGTCAAGAACAAACGAATTGATATTGATTTTGCCTCTACAATATATTGCATCGTTGTAACGAAAGAATGCAATAAGAAAAATTTTAAATATCTTAAGAAAGCCCTTTCTACCCTTTTCGACGGGTTGGTTCCCATTGGAGTGTATAACACGATTTATCATTTCACTTATCTGTTTGGCGATTCACTAAGACAATGTTGAATTATTTAAATATCTGTTTTATGAAATAATTAATTCATATGTTCTCTGTCCAACACCATTCCTTTTAAAAATTTTTATAGCTCCATCAATTCTTTTTTGAGAAATATTCAATTCATAAATTGAGAAATGATTTTCGAAACAGATAAAGAAACTTAAACATTCAAAGATAAAATGTGAGTGAAGTAAACTAAAAACCTAACGTTCTCTCACAGAAATCGTAACGTGATTTAATTTAATATGTATCATATTATTGGTAAGGTCAAACCCGGAAGTAAACCACTTAATGACGGAAACTAGAATTTTCGTCGAAGAATTTTGACGTAGTTTTAATTACTTGTTCACCTTTTGAAGATCTTGGCATTAATCCCAGAGCAGAGAATTTTAATCATCTTATCCTCTTCTTCCTATCTATTCAGGGAAGAGAAGTGACGGATTACAGTATATCCGGTGGCAAAAGGAAATTGAATTCTCTCTACTTTTCAGAATATATTCTAGTCTCGTAAACTGTTTATTTTTTGACAAAGCAGAAATAAATAGGTTTTTATCACAGTTAACTCACTCAATATGTTTATTTTTTTCATTTTCGTGGAACTGTTGATGTCTTCCTTGAAAAATTATTTCTTTTGAGATGTTTCTTTTTCTTTTTTTAAAAATTTTGCATTAACTTTTATAAAGAAATAATTAAGCAAAGTTCCATTTTACTTCATTGTGGAGAAGTACGAGTATGGTACTATCTTAAACTTATCATTGAAGAATGAAATTATAAGAATTCCTAGTTGCGTTTATCTAAATGTAGTTGAATAGTTATAAGATTTCACCCTTTCATTTAATTTGATGGAATTAAATTTAAGCAAACGCTGTCTTATAGTGAAATATTTAAAAGTATAAGTCGGACCTCCATTTCACGAATCTCTATTTTTCGAATTTCTATTTCTTACGAACTTTTCCTTTAAGGTATTCGACTTCCTACGACAACTTGTTTTTTTAAAAAAAGAAAGATTTTTTAGCCATGAAGATTTTTAGTGCTTTACATTTATTTAGTACATTTAAAGAAAAAAAAGGCTAAAATTAAGAAGAGGCAAATAAATTCTTACTACTAAAATGGAAAAAAAATTGACAAAAGATTACATAAACGGGGCCTGCTCTGTAAAAATATTAAATGAACAAATTCTCAAATTTTCAATTTTGATGTAATTACTTTGCTATTCCTTTTTGAAGTGACCTTCAGGATAAGAGATATTTTAAATTTTACAAAAACAAGAGCACTTTATCTTAGGTATTATATAAAATAACTTAAAAAAAAACAATGATTATATTCACATACAGAACTGTACATTTTGTAATAAAAGTGTGTCTGATAATTCTGAAGGTTAAAACACTTCTACTGTTATACAGAACATAATAAAAAAAGTTTCAGAAAATTATTTTAAAAACTTTTTGAGCAATCGCTCTGTCCCCGTTCAAGCCTTTCGAAAAAAACACACATTTCAAATCAAACTCATTTTAAAGTTTGACATCTTGCATAAAGTTATGGCATCTGTTTTTACTAAAACTCTTGTAGTTTTTGTTCTAGTGAATAGAAAAGAAAACACTTGTTTTCTTATTAATAAAGCTAATAAGATGGCCTACAAAAATTGTCTATTTCTTTAAAAAATCTCGATTTTAGGGTTTTAGGATCCTTATCCAAGAACATTTTGCGATTTTCTTCGTAAAATAGCCTTCAAATAGCGAAGTGAATTTTCTATTTAACAAACTAATGCTCTTATTATTCGATTTTTTCTCCCTTTTTTAAACTATTTCTGAGCTTCGTGTGATAAATAATAATATCATTTGAAACTATTCAACGGGGAGTACGAAGAAAATACACCTGTAGGGGATTTGGGAGCATTTTGAAAAAAAAAAATAAAATGCGAGAAGTATTATGAAAGAAAAATATATTTCCAATCAAACAACTCAAACAAAATTAAAATTTTACCAGTAATTAAATTTAAGGATGCATGCTTGAAATTACTATTTATAAAATAGTGTACGCTGAAAATTCCATGAAGGCATAAAATTAGAAAATGTTATTAAGATCATTAAATTTAATAAAGCAAATATTTCTTAAAGTTGAAAATACATTGTAGTCTTGGACAATGCTTTTTTTCCCTGGCTTTCCTTACAGTTTTCTTTTTGATGGTTAAGATATATAAAATAAATGTATATTATTTACAAAAAAGTGTAATTACTTTTTTAATAATTTATAGGTCTTAGAAATTTATAAAATGTGTTCCATGTGGTTAATAAAGTATTTTGAAAGATGATTCTCTATTTAACAAATTTTCTACATCACGAACTTATTTTATTGGTTTAGCGACTTCGTTAAATAGAAGTCCGACTGTATATTCTTTATCTTTTTCCTATTTTAAAACTGAACACTTTCTGCAGTTAATTTTAAAATTATGAGGTCTGTCACCAAAAGCCCTTGTGTAGCTAAGAAGTGCGATGTTATTATTCACTACCACTCACTCTGCAGTTAAATCTGCTTAAAATGGCTGCTTTTAACGTTCAAAATAGAAATAAATGTTCTTTTGCAATAAAGCTAAACAACATGAAGGAAAAAAATTGAAATTTTATTAAAATGAAATAGCTAACGATTGCATAATGGATGTTGAAATTAATAACTGATGAACCCCTACCTTTGGCAATGCAGGATTAATGCCTGTATTTATAAGGCTTTCCAATATCATTTTGAAAAACATGTGAGGCTTTCGTCAACTCTAGTTCTGTAAAAAGTTGACCGTGATTCTGCTAGCCCTAACAAAACTCATGCATTTCAATTGGTGATAGTTCTGGTGACCTAGCTGGCCAAAAAAGGTATCAACAGCACTTAAGCATTAAGCATTTTTTGAAAATCTTTATTATGATTGTGTAATGTGTTGAAATAGTAAAAGATTTTAATATATTTAAAAAATAACTTCCAGTTTCGGTTTTGCCACTTCTAATTTCACTCCAAGCGGTCTGCACGTAAAATCCCGTCATTCCAGATATGCTTTTTCTGCGTTCAAGCAAGATTCCTAAAAGCCGCCAAGCCGCATTCTTAAGAATACGGCTCAACCGCTTTTGAGAACCCCACCTGATGGCAAAAAAATACGTGCGGTGCATTTCCGAAGCATCTCCAGAATGGCAAGACTTTACGTGCAGACCGCTTAGAGGGTTAATTTTAAACATCTGTAACATTTTCCATTTATTACAACCTTAAAGCAAAAAAGGATTACAAGAAAACTAACTGTTTTGAATTTTAAAATGATAATATAAAAAAAAAAAGATTTATAACTGAAATTAACCGAAATTAATTTCTTACGTGATGATTTGTATAACTAAATAATAATATTTAAAACAATTAAAAAAATAACACTACATTCTTAAAGTAAATAAAAACCTTTAACATATATTGCAGGAAAGAAGCTCTTAAAACCTTTTTCGTTCCTACAGTTTTTTTTAAGATTGAGCTCATTTTACAATTACTAGTAGAGTAATCTAAGATTAAACGTTCAAAGCTGTGATCTGAATGTTATTAACTTTTTTTTTTACTTTAATTAATTAAGGCAGAAATATCTTTTTCTTCTTCACCATAAGGTAAGAAATTAAAACTTTTTTTTATTTAATGATGCCAAAAAATCATTAGTAATGCTAGAAAATAATAGCATTCTGGGCAATTAATATTCATTTTAAAAAGTTCCCTTACAAGTTTAAGAATAAAAGTGCGAAAATTAAAAATCGGTAATCAGTGTTAGACTTCAAGAATAATAAATTTTAATTAAAAGTTCTCGTTTTCTTTTTTTGTAACAAAATTTTTTAAATTAACGAAAGAGATGAGTAAACGAAACAAAAAAGACCAATAGATTTTTATAATAAAAATTACAGCCCAAAACTAGTGAACCATTAATTATTTCTATAAAAAGTCTTTTTTTACACCAAAAAATACAATTTTGATTTTGAAAGTTATACTCAAAAACAATTGCTTCTAAACTTTTGTTTTATTTCTAGTGGACTGCGGATTGGTGTTTTACCATTGAAAAAGTAGTACATTACCAGGAAGCTAGTATCTCTAGTGCGGCACCATAAAGGCGGATACCAATCGCCACAGGTAATTCTGACGCCCAGTTTCCTCCCTAGAAGGACGCACCTGAGCTCTGAACAACTGAGTCTGATTGCTTCAAAACTAATAAGAAATAAAAATAAAATACTTTTAAAACAGTTGATATCAGTCGATATATATATATATATATAATTTCATTTTTCAGATTTTATAAACTAACAATGGAAATTCTATCATTAGCCAGAGCCTCCATTGTTTTGAAAAAGTTTCCTTAAATAATATTTTCTTTAATTATAATTATTAGGAACCAAAATTTAAATTTTCGTAAGAATAGGATTATTTTTACCTTTGTGTTTTGCTGGCTTTAAGATATCTAAAAATCCTCAAAGTACGTAACAGAGTATTCGATAATTAAGGTATTCGACTACGTTCGGAACCGCGATTTTACAAAAGCGTACAAACTGAATATGTTTTAATATTTAGTGTCACTTATATTAGAATACACGTATAAAATTCTTTCGAAACTATTTTCACAATAAAAAATTATTTAAATGCAACATTTAGACAAAAAATGAACATAGAATTACCTATTTTCAAAACATTCTTCTTTTTTTTTTGAAAATGCTTCTATAAGAGTAATATTTTATCTATATATATAGCGCAGACCTCTGACGAGAAACAGAACTAGAATTTTTGAATTATATAACTTAAAAGTGATTTATCCATATTTTAGTACATCGGAGTGGAGAAAGTTTTAACATAAACACCGGTAATTATTTCAATTTGTAATAACTGAAAATAATATGGATTTTTCAAAAGTCCTAGTTCAGGCTCTCTGAAGAAATCTTAGCTATATATAAGCAAAATATTATTATCATAGAAGTCTTTTTCGTAAAAGGAGAATGATTTGAAAACAGGTAATTCTAAGTTAATTTTTTTGCCGAAATATTGCATTTAAATAATTTTTTTATTGCAATAATGTTCTTAAAACAATTTTATGCGTGTATTTTATTTTAATTGACACTAAATATTAAAAAAATATATATTCTTTTGTATTTAAATAATTTTTTTTATTGTTATAATATTCTTTAAAATATTTATACGTGTATTCCAATCTAAGTGACTAAAAAAATAGTCGTTTGTGGGCTTTTGCAAAATCATGGTTTCGAACGTATTCGGATACCTTAAAGAATAAATGGATATTTTATGTGAGTAATTTTTGCAACTCTGGGACTGTAATTTTTGCTAGTTCCCAAAAAAGTTTTACATAGATGCATCAAATCAGTTTCTCTAACAGAAGAAAAAATCATTGATTCAATAAATGCTTTAAACTCTCCCTATCCACAAAAGAAAGCTTTCAAAAATTATTTTACTTAGAATGCTATTGTCACTTAGTCCCCTAAAATTCAGAAATCTAATTACGTTAGCAGAAAATTTACACTGGGTTGCCATTCGAAAAACGTCCTTCTCTACCTAAATTACTCCAAATTCTCTATACTGAAATACCAAATTGAAACTTAAATTGACAGAAGCTTTTTGTCATTGCATAGCTGTTCAAAAATAATCTGCGTCCACGTTCTTAGAGGGACTGTGCTTTTTAAATTTTTCTTTCTTTAAAAATCAAGGCCATTGTAAAAACCAGAACTGTCTGCATCTTTTGTATAAAATGTTTTTTTCTACCGGGGAGCACTGTACTTTACTTTTGACCTAAATTGAATAAAAGTCAATATAATATTGGTAAAAGCCCGAGCTCTTTCACATTTTCTTTTATCTGCACCACTCCGACAAAGAAAGGACGGTAAAGTATTAGAAATAAAGGAAAGCATTTATTGATCAAAGGTAAAAAGCGTCAACATTTCCTAAATGCTAAATACAATTGAAGTACAAAAGGAATTTAATAAAAAGACGCAGAAAGGGTTTAAGAATTTTCTAGCAAGTGAAATATTTTTTCCCAATATGCAACTAAAATAAATTAATTTTATATTTCAATATAAAAACAGGTAAATTATTACAATTATTAATACATTTAATAGGAATATTTACGTTAGAAATTCATAATTATTTTTATTTTAGCACTTCAGCTTATAAAATACTTAAGTTATTTTTAGTAAACTAAGGTTTTATCGAAATACCGTAAAATCCGGCGTATAACGCGAACTCTTAATACAAAAAATGATTGAAATTTACAGGTGCGCGTTATACTCCAGGTATAAAAATGATAGCTTCAAAAACAAACAAACAAAAAAAGAGATGAGCATAACAAAAAAAATTAGAATTCTACAAAGATCGGAACACTGTTTATTTCAAAGAAATGAGACACCTAGTGAACTTAAAAGGTTGTAAGTCTGGAAGTTTACAGATTTTTATAAAAATTCTTGACACAATACCTCCAATAAATGACTTCAAAATCTAATATAATTACAGACGTATATTTCATGCTCTATCGTAAGAAATGGGGTGCACTTTACACGAAGAATATGCCTAAAAATTAAAACAAGTGGCTTGAAAATATAGGTGGGCGTTTTACGCTAGATTTTACGGTATTTACTTATTTGTTTCTTAATTTTGAATCATTTAATGACTATACATTAGAGTAGATAGCGGTTATGGAGCAACAACGGATTATCGTTAACATATATATATTATTTCTAGCAGCAGCACTTAATGAATACATCATTCGCAGGAGTGAAAACACTCCAGAAAAACACATATGGAATAACAACAAATAAACAATAAAACTAAGAATCAAAAAACAGAAGTATAAACACAATCAGAATGTCAGTCAGATTGTACAGCTTTTAAGTGCTCTTCAGCCCTCCAGTATCTATCCAGGTGCTCAACATTCATTAGGAAATTATCTCTGCTCAAAACACAGTTTAGAGGCGGAAGGATCTTTAGTCAAAAAGAGTGGTTCCATAATTAGCCGACCTGAAAAAAAAATAGTTGTAGTTGTTTGAAAAATATCACTCTATTAGAAAGTACACAATCTATAAAGCACAGTTTCAAGTTTGAAGACGCCACGTTGTTTAGTATTTATTTGGCAGCCAACAATATATATATATATAGTAAACATTTTCAGTGAATTTGTAAGAATGGAGAAAATTGGTCATCGTTATGTGAACTAATACTATTATTTGGAAGCCTTCAGCCCAACCAATAAAAAGGCTGAACTAGATTCTATTCTGACAAAGCCTGCTGCTTCGTTTACAAGAGTAAAATATTGGTTGGCAGAGTGTAAATCAAGACGAACATCTGAGCGGTCGATCAAATGAGATAACGACTCCAGAAACGGTGAAGAAAATCACCAAAGAAATACCGGATGATCGTCGACTGAAAGTGCACGAGCTATTAGACATAGTAGGCAGTTCAAAATGTGTGGTACGTCGCATATTATCTTAAATTTGAAAACGCTCTGTGCAAGAGGGGTGCCTCGTTTGCTCACACTTGAACAAAAATAGTGTCGAGAATATGTTACAATTGAGTGTTTAGCGAAGTTTTTTGCAGCAACAAACAGAAATTTTGTTTCGTTTCAAAACAATCGAGGAAACATGGATCCTTCACTTCACACCCGAGGTAAAAGAACAATCAAAACAATAGACTGAAATCGAAGAACCGGCTCCAAAGAAGACGAAAACCGTTCCATCTGCAGGTAAGGTCATAGCTTCTGTTTTTTGGGATGCGCGTTGGATAATTTTCATTGACTATCTTGAAAAAGGAAAAACTATCAATGGAGAGTATTACGCTAACTTATTGTAACGTTTGAGTTAAGACATCAAGCAAAAATGGCCACATTTGGAGAATTGTTTCATCAAGATAATGCACCTGCTCATAAATTCGTTATTGCAATGCTCGGATTATTTTCTATTCCCAAACGTGAAAAAGTGGCTCAGTGATCAAAGATTTTCCAACGATGAAGAAATGATGTGTGGGCAGTTAATGGCTATTTTGAGTATCAATTACATTGAAATACCATTTTCTATTTAAATAATATTTTTAAAACAATATTATATGTATGCTCTAATTCACATTGTAAGGGCGAACACTTTGGGTGCACTTCTCCTAGATTATCAGCGTGTTCTAGAGGTGTAGGATTAAATTAATAAAGAGACTCTGCCATAATCTTAATATTACTTTATAAGATCTTAACCTCACCCCCAATAACGGTGGAGAAACACACAATTTACAATACCGAAATAACGTAACCCGGACCACTATCAATAACTAACTCACCTAAACTCAATTTCAATGTAAACACAGACCCGAATATTAAAATGGTAACTCGTACTTTAATGTCCAACGAAACAGCAATCGTGGAATTGTTCCCCCCTTGACTGGGCTCTCTGTCGCAGGGTAACCCGTCGGGACTGCACTAACTTCTCGAAATACTCTTCACACTTGCAACACGGACTATCATAACACTCCTCACATGCCACACCGCTTACTCTAAACTTCTGTTATTTAAAAGCTTCCTTATTTGCATCTTTAATTCACGTTTTACTTCTCGGGTTGGATAGAAAGGAATTGCCATTTCTTCTGGCCCCCAAAAGCCCGAAAGGACATGTTAATGAAAAAACGTGTGAGCCCGTTCCAACATGAAACAAATATCAAAAAAGTATTCATTGATACGCTTAGCATCAAACATAATCTGATACATTAAGGTATCCGACTACTTTCGGAACCGTGATTTTAAAAAACCGCATTAATGGATAATTTTCATGATATTTAGTGTCACTTATATTAGAATACATGTAAAGATTTTTTTAAGGACATTTTGACCAAAAAAGTATTTAAATACAATATTTCGGCAAAAACTTAGAATAACCTTTTTCAAAGAGTTCTCCTTTTGTGAAAAATGCTTCGATTATAATAATAGTTTGCCTGTATATAGCTCAGACCTCTGTACAATGGCTCAACTACGAGTTTTGAAAAATGCACATTATTTTCAGAGTTACAACCCACTGAAATAATTATCGGCGTTTTTATCTTAAAATTTCTCCTCTTTGTTGTCGTAAGACATGGATAAACCCACTTCTAAGTTAAATATTTCAAAAATTCTAGTTGAGCCTCTGTACAGAGGTCTGAGCTATATACAGGCAAATATTAATACAATAGAAGCATTTTTTACAAAAGGAGAACATTTCGAAAAAAGGTTATTCTAAGTTAATTTTATGTCAAATATTGTACTTAAATAATTTTTTATTGTAATACTGTTCTTAACTCAATTTTAAACACTTTGTCTAATCTAAGTGACGCTAAATATCATAAATATTATCCATTTACACGCTTTTGCAAAATCACGGTTCCGAACGTAGTCGGATACCTTAAAATGTTTATAAGCTATGTAAGAAATCTTAAGTATTTTACTTTAATTTACAACCTAAATTTTAAGAGATTCTTGTAATTGTTTAAATTTGTATTTTAAATTTGTATTTACCAATAAGTTGCTCCCTCTTCTTCTTTATATGCCTTTTTAACTGCAAATTAAAAAAGGTGCATTTTTCCAATTTCCTATAAGAAAACTGTTTAGTCTTACAAAATTTTACACTAACGAGTATAGATTATTTCGTAGAACCCTGAAAGATAAACAGTAAAATATTACAAATTCTTGTAGGCAGCACATACAAAAATAAGCGTTTTAATTTTCCTTTATTACATTATAATGCAAGTAAATGTAGTATTACAAAATGAAGTTATTATGTATGAATAAAATTGACAGTTCTAATGACAGAGATGAGCTTTAGATACTGGTAGTTATACAAACTTTAAAGAAAAAGAAAATCCACTTTCTGCATACACTTTAATAATTTTCTTTCTATTTTTTATACTAGCTCGTGTAACCCTTGAATATTGCTAATGGAACTCCAGGGCTCCGTGAGAACACAGTTCGAAGACCATTACCTTAAAGTATTCGATTGCATAAATGTGGAACAGCTTTATTAAATTTAAATGGTGAACTTTTGTGTTTTCAGGGGAGTGTAAAATGATACGAAAGAAAAGCAAAATTTTGAATGTAAATTTTTCTTTAATATAAAAATTTGGAAAAAAACTAGTGGAAAATTGTGAAATTTGTACTTTGCATTGTTATTCATGTTTTCAATGATCTAAAAAGATAAGCGATATTTAAACTGTTCTGAAGAAAATGTAACATTTTATCTTTGAGGCTGAACACGTTCTTACCATGCTTTTGCACAAAAGCGTATATGAATGAATGATATTTTAATCTTTTTTGGATTAGAAAATACATATAAAATTTTTTTAAAAATACTATTACACGAAAAAAGGATTTAAAAACAGTTTTTTGAGAAATAATGATTAAAAATATAACATATTTTCAAAACATTCTCTTTTTATGAAAAATGTTTCCGTAATAATCAATTTTGGCATATATATAGCTAACACTTCTGTATAGAGGAAGAACTGGAATTTTTGAAATACATTATTTTGGAGCAGATCTTTTCGTATTTTAATATATCAGAGTAGAGAAATTTTAACAAAAAACATCACTTATTATTTCAATTGATCATAACTCTGAAGATAATTTGAATTTTTCAAAATTCATAGTTCAAGCTCGGTAAGTAAATCGGAGCTATATATAGGCAAAAAACTATTATTTTAGAAGCCTTTTTCATAAAATACATAATTTAATTTAAGAAATATCATTTTCTTTTAATTTTTTGCATAAAAATTGCAATTAAGAATAAATTTTCTTTATAATAATATTGTTAAAGTAATTTCATGCATATATTCTAATTCAACTATTAATATATAAATAAATAAAAATATCCTCTTATATGCTTTTGCAAAATTATAGTTCCAAACGCACTCAGTAACCATGTCACTGAAACACATTTGTTATATTTATATAGGTGGTTGTATATTTTATTATATTACACTGCAATGCTTTTTAAAATAAAATGTCGACCTTGTGTTTATGTTTTCAAAACTTAAATTTATAAAAATTAAATTTTAGTATTTATATAGTATTCTCACCTAATACAAATTGCTCAACAGTATCGATTTCTTATAAGTATTTAATAAGTTAAAGTTTGGGTTCTAAGGATCTTTATTTTAAATACCATTAAGGCTAATAATGATATTTGAATACATAAATTAATATTTGCTTATTCACACTCAAAATTTAAATTTTATTTTAATTTTGAAGAACCTTTACAAAAAATATGTATAGCATTTTGAAGAAATAATGACTAATTTGAAGTTTGTTTACAGGTATTTGAGTGAGGAATGTCCGTTATTTATATGCATCTCTAACATATTTAAATAACTGAATGGGCAATATTAGCATAATTAGATTATCAACATCATTAACTTCCAGAAATACATCCATTAAGGGTACTTCCCACATTAATAGTATATTCAGAATACTTCAGATGTCTAGTTATAAATATGGCTCTAAAGCTTAATGGTTTCATAACTTAAAATACCATTAAAGAAATGGGCAAGTATCCTCTGACTAGAATTTTAACGAAAAATCGATTCAAGAAAACTTTGAAATGAAATTAAATATTCAGGTTACACAATAAAATAGGAGCAGAACTATTTATATTATGTAAATGGTTCACTAAAGGTATTTTCATAAAAATATTGAAAATGAAACAAATTTTATTTTCATATTTGAAGCGACTATCATAATTAAAATTGATTCAACCTCTTATCTGCCACCACGGGTGTATCCGTCTTGCTCAACCCGTGCATTGAGTGCCCGGACGTATATATACGTCTTTCCGAATTGCGATTCTTTTATTTGTCTTGTTATCAGTAAAATGACACCGAAGGCTTTAAAATGTTATAAAGTGATCTACTTATCCCAGAGAAAAATTTGCTTATTTCTGCTTTTTGTTTTCTCCCTAATACACCGCATACGTGCGCCACTTTGAAAAACGTTAACACCGAAACACGGATAGCATACATTTTAATCGACCGATAAGGGGTTAAATATTAGCCTTTTAGCTTATACGGAGAAAAAACAAAAAAGCTCATAATTCACTCGTTTACTTCAGCGCATGTAGTCATATACATTAAGTTCAGTGGCATTCATTATGCGTAACTATTGAATCAAATTGTATGGAAAGACCAATTCCATTGCAAATATTACCAATCATTCAGTGATACACGTAAACAGTCTGCAATTCTATTTAGTCATGGCTATTCACGCTTTTGTGATCTACACCACGTACATTCCTTCAATCCCTTTCTTAAATCTTCAAGCAAACTATTCACAAAATAACTACTGTAAGCGTAAGGCACGCGCTTGGTGAATCTAACATGGGGGAGCCAATCTGAAGAGCTAACATTGACTCATAGTCATGGGATTGCCGTGTACTGCGGTGAAGACCTGATTAAAGGGTTTGGCTTAGCGGGAAGGATATTAAAGCCATTCCGATTATCCATCCTACTTTGTAGATTCTTATGATTAAATTTATTATTAGATTTCTGCACTGTAGGGACACATTAAAGAGGGCTTCTATGTATAAACTCAAAATGGGAGGCATTTTAAGAAGTCTTAATACCTTTCGAAATTAAAAAAAGTGTATACTTTGACATACATTTTATATTTATTACAAATAAGTTGCGTACAATATTGAATTAGTATTCGCTTTTAAATTCATATGTTAAGCAAATATAATAAAATATAAAACCAAAACAAAAAATTTAAAAAAAAAAGAAACTTTGGAACTTAAAAGATAATATTTGAAAGATATACAGTTGATTCTTCATAAGGAAGGATCACCTTTCTTACTCTCCAAAATTTCAAGATCTACTTATGTGAAAAAAGATAGTATATGGTAGATAGATGAAAAGAAAAATAGAATAAAAATTAATTTTATGTTTAGTAATATTACAAGAAAAATAAAGTTTAGTTATCAAAACTTTTTTTTATGATAAAAAAAAATCAAAGGTGCTTTTGAAACAGGAATTTTGCTGCCTTTTTTTTCTCATTTATTGAGATGAGATAACAGATGCTAAATAGTTACAAGAAAAACTCATTAAGTACATTTAACTGCTTTTTTACTATTAGATTTTATAGAAACCTACTGTCTGAATTACAATATATGATAAAGCGGAAGACAGAAAAAAGCCTGGATATGATTGAGTTGACAATGTGGGGAGAGAGCTAAGGTATGAAATGTCGCTTATCAGTTATAGTCATTTTTAATTATTTATAATGTAGGTAAATAATTATTTTGAGTATAAAATCAATTTAAAAAATGTCCTTTCATCATTTTTTTTTTCAAATTCAACCCCTTTGTGGCAATATTAAATTTTGAAATCGTTCTTCAAACTTATTTGTTCTGAATCTTCTTACGCCATAATCTCTTTTCCGTAAAACTAGGCTAGGATTCGTATACTTTTAATCCACTGTATCCTACATTCTAGTACCAAATTTAAAACAAGAGTTGAAATTAAAATTTCAAGAAATCGATATATTAAAGATTATTGCTGAGAGAAATAAAGATTGTACTAAAAATTATACATTTTTATTGTGTACTTAATCATATATGTCGCTCACATTCATAATTAATCAAATTATCCACCAGACATTTAGCCAAACGTTTATGCAAAATTCTTTCATGAGAATTTCGAAAATATCACAATTTGTTTTAATATATTTTTTATCAAATTTTGTTCATTAAAAAAAATCAGAAATTAACATATGGAAATATTAACCTTAATACTTTAGATTCCATTGCTAGAAAAAATTCACTTAAACTTGAAAAGTTCATTATATATTTAAGAATATACTGGGAAATTTAAATAACCGCGAATTTAAATTTCAAATATATTACAGAGTTAATTAGCACAATATCGAATTCTGAGGGTGGTAATTTAAGTAATTTGAATTTAATTCAGATTCACGTTGCAGAAGAACTCAGTCATCCATTTAATACACAAAATATAATCTTCTTTAAGTTAAATTGACAAATGCCAGAGCTAGTATTAGGGCCCTATAATTCCCGTGAATACCAAACAATAAGCTTTATACTGAGATATTTCGCTATTCGATGATAACAGAATAATAAAATCTGAAGAGTGTCCAGACAACACGTTGCTGAGTCTAAAGAATACTATATTAATAATCTTAGTTAGTTATACGTATATACAGATAACACATACCAAGGATTATTGCATCAAACAACACAAGTAGAGCATAATTTAACCGTATAATATTCTAAATATTAAATATTTGTATGTTTAACAGCTGTCCACTGAATTCTCAGTAAGTCTGTCTTATGAAACTGAATTCTAACTAATATAAAGTGCTGGATCATGTTGGTCCAGTTTATTCATATTTAATTTCAATTATATCCGAACAATAAAAAATAATCCATGTCCCACATATTATAAGTCATTCTGAAATCCGCTTATAAGTTAATTAATGTATTCTCTATTTCTGAGTTCAATTAATGTTTTTTATTTAATAATTAGCATTTAACTACCCCCCTCGTTGTGTGTTCCCTCATATTGTGCGACTGTAGGTTAGTTAATGTATCCAAACTCTAAGCAATAAGTCTTTTATTGTACTGAGAAATATTTGTATAGCAGGGCTTGAATTCCTAAAACAGAAGTTTATTTATCCTTTACGCATTTGTAACCCAACCCCCTTGTAATCAATTTCATCAAGCACAATTTTTAGACGATCTCTAATCTTCAAAAGAAACACGTTTGATAACTTCCAATTGTAGAAAAACAGAAATTATTTTTATATATAAAGTCCTCGCAAACTCCCTTTGATTCGATTTCCGCAAAACCCGTTTATCGGATATCTACTTAACAAAGGAAAACATGCTTAGCAAATTTCAAAATTATGGGCTTAGTAATTCAAAAACGAGAATTTTTATTTCTAATGGCCCCACAACTTTCCTTGAGAATCAATTTTTGAAAAAAACTCTTCTTAAAGTATCTCTTCTCATTAAAGGAATATTCTAGGAAAATTTCGACTATAGGAAAATTTAGATTAATAGTGCCGGAGATCTCGTGATGAGTGAATCGTTTTTCTCCATAAAAATCTTCTGTGCTGGTGTATGTGACTGAACTCCTCCTAAACGGCTGGACTGATTTTGATGAAATTTTTTGTGTGGGTTCAAGTGGATTTGAGAATGGTTTAGATTCACAATTCGGTCCAATATCACAATTAGTTAAAAAGATAATAATTAAAACATTAAAAATATGTAGCTCAATATTCACCTGCATTGTTGTAAAAACGTTATTGTTATAAAAATGACGTAAGTTGGCATCGAAAAGAGATTTTCGGCCAAAATGGCCAAACCGGGACTTCATTGTTACAAAAATGCAGAGAAATTATGCTTTTTAGCGTTTTAAATTAATATCTTTTCAAATAATCTTTATATATGTAATTTTTCTGTGTGTGTGTGTATGTGACTGACTCCTCCTACGGCTGGACCGATTTTGATAACATTTTTTGTGTGGGTTCAAGGGGATTCGAGAATGATTTAGGTTCACAATTTGGTCCAATATCGCAATGTTAAAAAATATTTAAAAACCTTAAAACGAATAATTGTTTTACTCATGTGTGCTGTTTATTCTGCTAATGTCCGGCAAGAAAAAAAAAAAGAAGGGGGGAAAATTTTTCCGATTTTTTGCGGGTTTTAAAATTAAACTTTTTTCTATCAAAATCTGACAAAATTAACCACATAATCAGAGAGATTTTTCATTTCCCAGATACGGATATGTCTTTATTTTGTATAATTTTCTGTGCGTGTGTATGACTGAACTCCTCCAAAACGGACCGATTTGAATGATATTTTTGTGGGTTAAAGGTTTCGAGAATGGCTTAGATTCACAATTCGGTCCGATATCGCAATCAGTTAAAAATGCGCCAAAATTATGTAAGGGAGCGTGATAGTTCATGAAAAAATCATAGGCAATATTCTTGAGGCCACTACTTTGAGCGATAAAGCTCAAGGTGAAGTTGTACTTCTACCACAGATCCCAATTATTCTTTCAGACTCAACCTCCAAATGTTTGAATTTTCCATGCTTGGATTTGTAGGCAATGACAAAGGTCAAACAATGACAATTTGAGGCTTAGATTTCGAAAACCCTTCCTTCTTGCACTGCCAATTATATGTTGCACGTCCAAGGTCTGGAAAACCATCGCATTGGTTTGTTTATACAAAAAACATTGTACATTCAATGGCATCACGATAAAATTATTTTTTGTGCATTAAAAATATATCTGTTAGAAAAAAGCCGAGTATATCTTTTTTTTCCCTTTAATCAAAAAAAGTTCAAGTTTTTATTCAGAATAGCTTATATATTCAACTTAGTCCATAGTAAATATATACCCAGGCAATCGATAGGTTGAATTGTGGAACTGTACAGTGAAGATGCCGGTATTGTAGTAACTTTCGTATAAAAAAAATCAAAATGGTCCAGATTGTTACAACTAATTAAAAAAAATTTTAATTTTCAGATTTAATGCGTGTACAGGACAAGTCCGTCGGGACCGCTAACAAAATTATAATTTTAATGGCAGATTATGAACAGTTTTTAAAGAGTTCAACAATTTCCTAGTACATTTACCGGGGTTTGTTTTTGAAGGGGCCCTATAGGCGGGTACCAATCGCAGGAATTTTTACGCCCGTTTTTCCCCCGAGGGGGCACCGAGCTCTGACGATGCGATCGTTATAAAAAATTTAATTTTGCCTGAGCACCCCCCGGATCTTTACATGCCGTATAATCATAGAAGGCCGCTGCATTTTCTGCAACATGAAAATCCATCGACTGGATCCGGGGTCGAACCCGCAACCTTAGGTACAGAAGGCCGATCGAAAACCAACCAGGTCACCCAGCCGACCCTATGTATAAATATAGAGAGAGATTAGGTAACAAATTATTTCTTCCATGAAATAGAAAATATGGTGTATATACAATAACAAAAAAAAATTCCTCAAATTTTTGCTACTTCCAACAAAGAAATAAATTCGATTTTTATAGAGCACTGAATTATTGATTTTTTTCATTGATTTTTATATGTTGACAGTAATATAATTTTAGAGAGAGAACTCTACATGTAATCAAATATATAAGGTTATTAGCCCTCCAAAGGTGCGCGTCAAGAAGTTATATCCATAGGCGCGAGACATCTCTCAGAAAGTTTGTCTCTTGCACTTTGTTTGAAAATGATTGAATCTTTCTATTGGTGAGATTTGACATTATAAAACGTAATGTTATATATCTAAAATATTGACGTAGGATGCAATGTTTGTTACTGAAACTTTTAATTTTTGTATTATCTGTTATTTTGTATTATTACCCATCTATTGAAATAATTCATTGTTACTCAAGTAATAAATAATAGATAGAAGTACTTATCTACCTATATCACCCAAATATTCAATGGCTCTTAGGGATTAAATGATACAAAACAAAGAACCTAAGATGTGTTAAAAGTGAGGGGTGAGCGAAACAGGAAGGTGGCCCAAAAAGTTTTTAAGAAGTAGCTTCTCGTATATCAATTCACATATTCAAAATTGGAAAAAATGAACGTACAAAATTAAAACTTCCTTTGGTAACCAACTCAATAAACAAAACTAATTAAATCTATAAAATAAAAGAATAAATATACTTAAAGCCGAAAGCATTTTTTAATAAAATATTTTGGTGCGAACTTGACTCCGTTAAGTACATACGCACGTTACACATGTCATAATATAATATTTAAAACATAATCAAAATTATAATATAATTCTCATCTCAGAGATTCATGCGCCTAATGAAAGGTTAATATTATGAAATATTTTAAAATCAATGACATTGTCAAAATCTTCAATGTCATTTTTAAGAGATATATTGCATTGAGCAATGGATACACATTACAAAACTTTTCGTTATGTAATGTGTAAACAATCGTTATATTTTTTTGTAGGATGCATATTTTAATAAATCATTAATATACTTACTTCAGTTCTATGAAATTTTAAACTATAACCCAAAAAAGATAAAAGTAATTTTCTAAGCATTTCGGAATTTAAAATATCAAAGAAAGAGACCAAAATGAAAAAAAAATTCAATATATTATATATACTGTAGGTTTTTGTCTCTCCTTTTCTGTGGAATTTTGATGCTTACATTTCCTGAAGTATTCTGCCTTTTTTTCACCCTTCTAAATCTATAACAAACCAGAAGTATTTCAAATTAATAAAACCCACACAAATATATATATATATATTTTTATACAGGAGATTTTAAAAAATCAACTACATATTTAATTATTATAAATTACACTTTTTTGGTTTCGATCAAAATATAAATATAACTTGCAATCTCTTTTTTAATCAAGACTCTTTATATTCTAACATTTCTTCGATACCATGATGTGCATGTAATTTGGCGCTGTTTCTATTTTCTCTCTTACGCTATTTCTTTTTATTCTACTTCCTACATATTGCGATATTTCTTATTATTTATTCAAGAAACAGAAACATTATTATGCGAAATGAGATAAGAATGGAACGGACGGAGAATTTTTTGAAACCGAAACGGAACCAAATGATGCCCCGATACCGATAGGAAAATTTTCCTAAATATATTAAATGAGGGGAGATAGAGAATTGCAGAGCAATCACAAAAGGGATCGAAAAGATTTCACCTTAATCCGTAAGTATTTCTATTTTTGGAATGCGAAAGAAATTGTTACATATACCCTAGAGACAGCCTGAAATTATTGTCATGTTTTACTTTATTACTGTATAATCCAAATGTAATTTTAAAGCACATAGTGCGTTATGGTATATTAATATAAAAGAAATTGAATAAGTAAGATTGAATAACAACTATTTATAGTTTGATAGTTTATAACTATATGTGAGGATGAAACAAATAATTTTAAAAACAAAATATTGCAGTAAACATTTTTCTTGCTAGCAACAAAGGACAGAAATAAAAGCGCTAAGTGATTGGCTTGAATCGGGGATCCTTTTCGTCCCAGTCGTCTAACGCTAGCCCTTCTGACCAAAATTGGCCAGACAAATCACTCTGCTCCTAGCAGCATAAAATGTCACTAAAATAAACCATGTGTCAATGGCTAAACTCCGAAGGGATTGCGTTCGTATCACCAATGGTGCGTCTAGCTGATGCTATGGAGTGCCGTTGTTCCGACAACCCTGTTCACTAAAGTAAAATCTACGTTGAGGTATTGAAGACAACATTGTTCAGGTTGCTTTTAAATTTTTAAATTTTTCCGGCGTTAAACTGAAGTCTGGGAAAGGGGGGAGTTTTTGGGGTTAGTTTTTTTTGTCTTTTTTGGGGGGATTTTTCACTTTTTTCCTTCAAAGGAAGACACGTGATACAGAAAAACTTCTCTATAGCGTAGCCAAGATTACTATTCAACCTTTACCATCTCCCGTGGAATGGACTTTAAAGTCGCAGTTTTGGAATGAGAACTCTGCCAGTTTCCAACAAGCCTTGGTCAAGACTTACTCCAAAAAATATGTATCAGCATTGTTTGTCCTGTTTGTGTTTTTCCCACGGCAATATAAGTAGACATTGGGAAATAATTAGTTATTCATCAGGAATTTTGGGTTTTTAAAATAGTGTGGGCCCTTTTGGGAGAAATTTAAAAAAGGTTCCATGGTCATGCAAGCTTTTTGGAAAGGGACAAGATGTGGATTGTGGTTCATGCCTGAAGACATCCATCAACGGATGTCTCCGTTTCGGAACAGTGTCGATGTGCTAGATATTTTTCGAGAAATTTGTTGGGTGTTAATCATATATCGTTCAGTGATCCCCAGTTTTTTTTTATCTCTTACCCAAAATATGTGAATAATTATGAGCTGCTGCCCCCACACACATATATACTAATTAAAAATCAAATTATTTATTAATTTTAAACACACAACTGTGCATACATTTAGATTAAATTACAAATTTATAATTAGAATTTTGTGCGTTCAATGTCTAGTAAATTCTTCTTTAATGCTCAAAGGCATTTTAAGGCTAGTTTTTGTAATATCCTTGCGCATGCACTTTAAAGCCAGTGTATTTATAATAGTGAGTTCCTCAAACATTAGTGAAACCAGATATATCCACCAATTTTAAAACCTTCCCTTGGGGATACACGATAAAAACGCCTTTAACTGATCGTCCCTTACTTTTTTTGGGTTATGACCTATATATTACTTTGCCTATCCCATGGGCTATGAATAATCCTTTTTAAAAAGCATTGTTTCAGTGAATTTTAAGGTACATTTAAAGATCAAAGAGGCTAAGTATAACCCTATTTAACTTTCTTAATTAAGAATAACTATAAAAACAAATATGAACTAGAGAAATTACATGGGAATACTAAAAAGATTATGTACCTCCATGCCTGATACTACCCAAACTGTGTGTATTAGAAAGCAAAAACTTCCACTGCAAATACTGACATCACGTATCCTTTCATACTGTGAATTTTCACGTATATATGCATATTGTGTTTTTATCTTAAATAAATTTGAAGGTTTCAATATTCGGGGAAACCTAAAAAGCGCATAAATGAATAATTTTTTTATATTTAGTGTTACTTACATTGAATGTATGTATGATGGTTTTACATATTTTTACGAAAAAAATAAAGGTTAAAAAAAGCAGTTTTGGTTAACTTTAGAATAACCTTTTTTTAAATGTTCTATTTTGGAAAAAGGTTATAATAATATTTTATTTTTAGGGCAGACCTCTGGGACAGAGTGTTTATCTTGGGGTTTTTGGGAAAAATTACTTTTTTTTCAAAAATTTCAATCCATTGAAATAATTATCGGCGTTTTTCTTTAAAAAATTTCCCTCTGCTGTTGTAAAAAAATGGATAAACCATTCCCCGGGGTTATATATTTCAAAAATTTAGTTGGGGCCTCCCGAGCAGAGGTTTTGGCTTAAAACAGGCAAAATATTATTATATTAGGGAAACATTTTTTCCCAAAAAAAGAATATTTTGGAAAAAATTTGGCCCCTTCAAAAATTTTTTTTGTCAAAAATTTGTACTTAAAAATTTTTTCCCGTTTTTATTCTTAAGACAATTTTTATATGGGATTTTCTAATCTAAGTGAACCCAAATATCAAATATTATCCATTTATACGGTTTTTTCAAAAATCAAGGTTTTGAATGTAGTCGGATACTTTAATGAAAAAGTTTTAAGTATTTTAAAATATTTAATTTTTTTTGGGGCGTTTCATCCATTCTTAAAACACAAAATTTCTTTTTTCAGAGGAAATCAAAAAATCCTAAATAACTCCATTCACTAAAAACTGAATAGTTGTAAAAACCGGAAGGAGATGAAAAGCAAAGAGGTAAGATTTAGTTTTTTTTTTTTTTAAAGGATAGAGGGAAAAACCCAAAAATCCCGGAACCTCCGTAGTTGGGTTTTTTTTTGTGCAGGCCCCCTTTGCATAAAAAAAACAAAGATATTTTTCCCCGAAGCACAGGTTCTCAGGGCCCCGAAAACAACAATACATGTTTTGTTAAAACTGAAACACTTGATAGAATTGTTCAAAAGGGGATTTTCAAATTGGGTTTTGTTTTACTTTTAAACCCCGCAAATATTATTTTTTTTCCCAATTTTTTAAATTCAACAATGTATCAAATGCCCATCTGAAACATTTTTATAACATAAAAAAAAACCTTTGTTTTTGGGGTTTTAAACATAACCAAAATTGTTTGTTAATTTTGAATATCGGAACCCCAAATGAGTGTTTTGATTATTGATTTGCAGACTACTTGGCGATCTTTCATTCTTTCATTCTTTTTCTTTTTTCAGTTTTTATTTTTTTGTCACACCCATTTACTTCACTTTTTTTCTTGCAAAATCTGCAAACATTAAAGTATAAAGGAAAGATAAATAGTTATACGATATAATGATAAGATACGATGGTTAGGTGACAAATAGTTAAATTTTATCGTTATGTAAAAGTCGAATATTCAACAACTTTGGTACTTTAAATTACAATGACAAATTTAAGATACTTTCTAAAAAAGAATTCAACCGTGTCTTATTAAAGTATTCAAATATTTGCCTTCTGATTAACTTGATTTTTTTAAAAAAAAATAAATTCTTTTTTAACACTTGACTATCCGCGAGGTCTTTTTAATCTAACTCGAGATTTCTTCCATCCTGTCTCAAATTAGTACTTTAAGCTAGAACAAAGCCTCACCATAGACGAACGTCACTACCGAATAACGTATAAGTAGTCAACGATGTAGATTACATTTAATGATAGATGATAATAGAAAGTAATACATGCGTGTGGATGATATTTCCACATTAGCCCCTTAAGTACCACGGGGGCCCGGTAGCCAGGGGGTATAGGTATCGGATCGTGGCTTCCGTCAGGCCCGAGCCCAGTCCCACGCCCCCCATGTAGGGGCGTATACCGTTAAATCTGTCGAAAAACGTCCCCCCGGGGTGTGTTGTTGTAGTTTGGGGGGGGTGCCAGTCGGTGTCGTCCATCACTTGACCATGGTTCAAAATTCGGTCCGTCCCCAAAAAGCCCCGTGTAGTGAACAGTGCAACGTTAATATTAAACAAAAACAAAAACAACAAAATCCCCCGGCGTTTATATCAGTCTCTTCAATTGTGTTTTGGCCATCGGACGTATATATACGACTCTCATCTTTGCGCTTCTATCAATAAAAATATTCCTAAGTCTTCGGAAGGCAATATAAAATGACCTTGACAGAGTTTGGGAAGGTTTTCCTTATTTCAGAGAAAAATTTGCATATTTGTGATTTTAATTTCTTTAAAACCCATACGAAAAAATGTGAAAGATATACTGGGGAGTGATTCGTGTAACTTCTAATCGGCAGTTAAGGGGTTATTTCGTGCCAGTATTATATTTACGTAGATACTTTTACGATGCATGGTAGCGCAGGTTTTTCACTTTGTCGAGTCCGAGGAATAACATCTCATTCAAACAAGTAGGAATTGATTTTTACACTTAAGCTTGACTTGTCTGCATATCTCGTAGCCATATTCAGAATTAAAATTAATAAAAGTAAACTGTCATTTGTCATCTCATTTCGAGTTTAATACAATGGTTTCTCCATCCCCGGAATCAAACAATGAGCGTTTTCCCCCAACCCACATGAAGAGGTGGTATCGTAACACTTTTTTACTTGACTAACTTAAGATCCACTTCAAAGAAGACAATTTGCTTACTTCGAAAGGGAAACTTCTTGGATGTAATATTTAAAATGAAATAAAATTACATGAGTAAATTTTAAATCCTTCAATTTAACCCGCCTATAACATAGCTCCCCTAAAACCCTATAAATGTTTTTTTTTTCTTTTATATTGGGGTGTGTTAAAAAATACAAAAACACAAACCCCCAACAATATATATATATGGTTTTAAGAATATTATTACATGAGAAAAAATTATTTAAATTCATTTTTTACTTTTGCCAAAAAATGAACAAATTTTGGTACTTTTAAAACATTTTCTTTTTATGAAACATACTTCTCTATAATAATAATATTTTGTTTCCCCTTGAAAAAATGTGCTGCCAAAAAACCCCGAGTAATTCAGAGAAGTGATAGTAAGCTGCGCATGCTGGGTGACGAAAGTTTTTTTTGGAGCAAAGATTTTGTACGCCCAAGTTTTATGGGTCTGGCCTGGCCCAAAAGTCGGTGGCTTTTCATGAGGGCAAAAATTGAGGGGCGGAGTTTGATTATGGGATTTTAAAAAGTCCCAAAAGGGGCCCTTTATTCTGCTTGGTTGCTCTCAACAAAAATGAAAACTCCCAGTACAGTTTCCCCGCATCATCAGACCCTCGGCCTCCATCTGGAGAGTAAAAACCGATCTTTAAAAATTGCACTGTGGAAACCCATTTTCCCCCTAAAGGGTCCCCATTAAAAAGTGATACCAGCTCCCAGGGAATGTACTTGATCTGCAATGGTAATTAGCAGGGTGCAGTCACATTAGGAAAAAAATAGTAGGCAGTTACCTAGTTTTCAAGGGGTTTAAAATGCCATTTTTATTTTAAAAACCATGCCCTGACATTACAGAAATAAAATCCCTTTGGCCAAAAAATAATAATTTTTTTAAACCCTTGGCATCATTTAAAAAAACCACGAAAGTTCTCGGCAGGATATTCATACTTAAGGGTGTTTTTCAAAACCCGTTTTTACCGAAAATTTGTTTACAAAGTTAAAAGAAGAAAAAAAAAGGGAAAAACAAAGGATTTCCTTTTTTTACACGTAAATTTGGTTTTTCTTCCTTTTTTTTAAGAGAAAATTCCCGTACATTGTTTTTTACACCCTTAACTTTTAAATTTAGTTTTTACCAAAACTTAATTTTTTTTTAAACTTTTTTCTTTTTTACCAAAAAAAATAGGAGTAAACTTCTTATTTTTTTAAATTTGAAAAATTTTTTAAATTTTTTTTTTATTTTCTTATTGTTCCAGCAATATTTTTTTTTTCAAAAGGGTCGGTTATTTTTTTGGGTAAGATGTGTGCAAATTGTCTTTTTAAAATTACATTCTTCCAAATTTTTTTGTATCTCACATATTTAAAAATTTTTTTCCCCCCAAATTTTTCCCTTTTTCTAAATCTGGGTCAATTTCCCCGGTGTGGAATCCCTACCTTTTATGTTTAAAACTTTCACCCTTTTTCTTCCCCCCTCATAAACAAAGAATTTATTCATCCAAAAATACTGTTGTACTATATCTATTAAATACTGATTTTGTTGGGAAATTTTTTTATCACATTTCTTCATTATAAACCAAAAATAATACGCCATAAAATTAAAAAGGGGATTTAAAACATGCCCCTATCATTTGAGCTGTAACTGGGAAATTTTTTTTTGTTGTTGCCAAGCAACCTGCCCGAAGTATCAGATCGAGGCCCCCCGAAAAACATCATGGCAAAGGGGGTAGGTGTACGCTTTGTTGTCCGTAGCCTTTAGCACCCATAAGGAGGGGGAGTAAAAATTTAGCCGGTATCACCCCAATTTTGAGGGAAACACCTCCGAGAGGGTCAGGGGGTTTTTCCACCTCTTATGCCCCGCCACCAACCCCCAAGAAATTTTTCGGCTGACGGCTGATCAGAGTACCCTCATGCCGTGAAGGCACTATGCATTTCCCCAAAAATCCATGTTATCTTCTCCGGAACAATTAAACAAGATAAGTGTTATTTTTCACATATAATTTTATATATGGAACATCCATGGGGTCACGGGGAAATCATTAAACTTGTTTTTTTGCTTAGTACTGTTAAATTAGTTATCAAAAACACATTGTGTAGTACTGATACATTTGTATTATATCAGTGTAAATGTGTATATTATTTTTATTATGTCAGAATGTATCTTGTTTACTTTTAATAAATTAGTAATTTTTTTTAAATATAATCTTTGGTTTTAGACTTTTCAATATGCTCGGGCACCCCTTCGTAGATTTAATTTCACCCCCCCCACACACAAAAAGTTTGGGAAACGCTGCTCAACATCATCTACTGCAGAACTTTCTAAGAGTCACGAAAAGTAGAAAATAATTAGTCAATAAAGAAGGAAGTTAATCAGTGTGTGTTTAGGTCTCTCAGTCCGGATATTTTGATGGTCACAAATTTTAGCAATGATACTTACACTGTGATTGAAGAGTATACTCATCATCCCTCGTTTTCCCTGGGACAAATTTTTTGCGCACCCCAAAAGTTTCCCCCAAAGTTTTTATTTTAAAGATTAACCGTTCAATCATCCGTGGTATAAAATATTTTTGAACGATAATTACAGTAAACTACGTTGAACGAAACCAAAGAACATATAAATTTCATTGATTGTTTATTAACATCACTCACTTCGAATTTTCGTAATTTGATGACACATAAACAAGAACTTAAATCTATGCATTTCGACAACGTGAAAAATTGCATCAAATCAAGACGTTTTTAAGGTATCCGAACAGGTACGAAACCGTGATTTTGAAAATATGTATAAATGATTTTTTTTTCATATTAAGTGTCATCTAAATTAAAATATGCATATAAAATTATTTTAAGAATATTATTATAATAAAAAATTATTTTAATGCAATTTTTTGGCAAAAAATGAAAACAAAAGAATAACATTTTTTTAAAAACATTCTCCCTACATGAAAAATGATTCTATAAGGATATACTGTCTATATACAGCTACAGAGCCTGGGCTAAGATTTTTAAAGTACATAACTTAGAAGTAGAATTATTTATATTTAATTATATCAAAGTAGAGAAATTTTAACAAAAAGCACTGAGTATTATTTCAATCGATAATCTCTGAAAATATGAATTTTTTACAAATCCTATAGTTCGGGTTCTGTCGAGAAAACTTAGCTATATATATATACATATATATATATATAGAGAGAGAGAGAGAAAATATTATCATAGAATCATTTTCCATGAAAGGAAAACGTTTAAATATACATTATTTTTGCTTTATTTCTTGCCAAAAAATTTCATTAAAGTAACCTTTTCTTACAGTACAGTTCTTAATAACCTTTTATAAGTTTATTACATTTCAACAGACACTAAATATAAAAAATAATATTCATTTACACGCATTTTAAAAGGCATCGTTCCGAATGTAAAATGTTTGATTATTTTTTTAGAAAAATGGTAATGGTAAGAGCTATAACTATAATTATATTTGGAAGACAAATTTTATTTCAGTAAATACATAAACACTTTTCATCTACAAAAGGAAAGTTTTTCAAAAAGTATTTCAGAAAAAGCCTTGTTGCCACATATGAGGATTCAAAGCTCAAAAAAATAATTATATTACCAAATATTTTACACTGGGACCTCTCGAAGAATGTCCTTTTCTACTTAAATTACTCTAAAATTTCTAGAGTGAAATTCCAAATCGAAACAAAATTGACAGAAGCTTTTTGCGGCTGCTAGGTTGTTCAAAAATAATCTGCGTCCTTGTCCTTTTTTTTTTCTTTTTACCTCCTTTAAAAATCAAGGCATTGTGAAAGCAGCAACTCTACATTTTTGGGTAAAATGCTTTCACCATCTAGAACTTCGCATTTCTTTGATCAAAATTCAATAAAAGTCAACATAATATTCAAAAAGGTCCCTTTAAAAACATTAAGATTTCCTTTTTTTTTTTTTCCCAACTACTCCGACAAAAAAAGAAAAAGGGTGGAAAAAATTAAAAAAAAAAAACAAACCTTTTTTTTCGCAAAAATGAAAAACATCAATTTTAAAATGGCAAATACAAACAAATACGAAAAAAAAATTTAATTTCAAATTTTATAAATGATTTTGGATTTAAATATTATGTAAGAAAGTAATTTCTTGATATGGAAATGAAATGCATTAATTTTATTTCATAACATAAAAACTGATTTTTCTCTCTCAATAAAAATTATTAATCTCTTTAATTCTATAAGAAATTCTTAAATACTTTGAATTTTTTTCGATATTTACTCAGATAGGCCGATTACAAGCCTTGTGAGTATTTATTAATGTCAAACTCTAAGGCAAGAGTGTCAAACTCAAAGGTTGACTTGGGTCAAATAAACAAGGTTTAACTTAAGAGGGACCCCGAAACGAAAATCAATATTCATAGAAATGTAAGTTTATTTCGAATAATGCATTACAATATATATATAAAAGAACAAGAAATATTTAATAATTACGTCCCGTGTGACTCTTCTCAGCTACTATCTTTCCTGTTTCAGGAGAAATTTTGATAATTTATTACATATTATTGTGTGGTATTAAACTGTCCGGCCCACAAAAATGCTTGCCGTGGGCCACGAGTTTGACACCCCTGCTCTAAGGCAACACCAGAGTCTGACGGACCTAGCAATTCAGAAATCTGGCTGATTGACGAGGACGACACCTGAGCTGAAACACCATTCTCTTAACTTCCACTCCACATCAACGTGAGGACTTAGAGCTTCGATTGATTTAATGTGTATTATACCCTACAAGGTGAATATTTAGTGGTATCAGGACATGAGTGCATGACTTGACTAGACAATAGTGTAAGAAATCATGTGATTTTAAAATTTTACATAGCTTATGCATTATGCTGTACAGGATTTACTTAAATAAGTATTTAACTGAGATAAGTATATATATTTATATTTCATCGGAAAATTGATTCACTGTATAATATTTTAACAAGCGTAAATTTATGATGACATTTAACAAATACAACTGAATACAACTCTTCATGGGAAATAGAAATAATATTTGCAATTTTAATTTTCAGATAAATACGCGGTTTCAAAGTAAATTTAAAGTTTTGGAAAATAAAATTATACTTGGGAAAAGATGCAGCACAATTAATTCTTTAAATATTTGTCCTGCTTAACAGCTAAATTAACAAGCTTTCAAGTAGACTACTTACACCTCAACTCAGCGTATAAGCATTAGAAATATCGTTTTTTACATTTGATTTTTTTCTGTATTTTAATGGAAATGTTACAAATACATATAAGGTCATATATTTAAACTTTGCGTAACGCAGAAACGTTTGAAATCTTGGTGAAAAGTATATTTTTATTACCGCAATTCTAACAATTTTGAAACCTTCATTCAAAACTATTCATAACCCAAAAACTAATTAACTCACTTTCAGAATTGCTAATTAGTTTCCGAGAAATTCCGCAACACTAATGTTGCAAAATCTGATTTAACTTCCCTAAATCTGTTCTGCTTTTCATCAAAACATACTAATCACTTCTGAAATCGCAATCGCTTTACTTTAAGTAAGTTAATAATTATTCTAGAACCTATTGTTGGTTCTCCATAATTTTATAAGCCCTGCACTCATCGTTTTACTATCAAATACGGCACCTGGCTTAATAAAACCCAAATACGTAATACTTTTGAATAAATTTGAATGAAAGAAACAAATCTAGTTTTATATGTAATTCACTTAAAACATTTTTAAACTGCAGGAAGCTGCAAAAGAATGCTTCATGTAATATTTATAAACTGAATTTGAGCAATTTTATTAAAATAAAATGCTAATTCCCTTTTTACGTATTGAACTAAGAGTTTGAAGTTAAATGGGGTTTTAAGAATTACATTTATTAATGCGAACTAATTTTACGTTTATTGATATAAAGTATATTAAAATACGTTTATACAAATGTTATTATAGAGTATAATTCATGTTGTTTACATAGATAAATATTTAGTTTAATTCAAAAATACAAAATTTAAGTAATTCTGGCGTTATGTATTCAAATATATTAAGAATTGCATTTTAAATCTATATGTCTAAAATAAATAAATATATTTTAAATGTATATAAGAAGCAATTATGTTTCTTTTAAATGAATTAATTTTGAAAATTAGGCATTAAATCCGTCAAATAATTGCGTAAAATACTGAACTGAACTCAATGGTATAACAGCCCATGAGGGCCAAGGATTTCTGTACCTATCTCAGTTTACGTGACCTTTGACGCTGAGGTGCATCCACAGAGGTTTCGGTAAAGTGATCAATCTGACGCAATACCCCAGTGTCCTGTTCCCAAGCAAGCTTGGTGTAAAATAATCGACATGAAGCCACTGAATTCACTAGCATGAGTTGATGTGCAGTTTTTTCACACCCTATTGTATAAATGAAAATCAAAGGTTTTTTATTACTGACTGCGTAATTCTGAAAACAAGGCAAGTGATGAGGACGACACCTCAGCTAACTCCCCTACCGTCTCGGGACTCCCATGTCTCGTCAATGAGAGAATTTTAATATCGACGTATTTAATACCCATTAGCTCATTTTAACAGAGTGAGTTCGCTAATATTCGCTTATTCTCTAGAAACAAGAGATAACATCAAACCAATAACATTCGAAAAACACATAGACAGTAAGAATATCACACAATGAAGGACATAAGAGTAACCGAGATTAAAAATTATAAAATGGATGCTGCAGTGTCATAAACATTACTGACTTAGGACAGCTAATGTATAAAATAATTTATATAAAAAAGGGGTTAGAACATGTTTTTTGGCCAGCCAACCTTCCCTCTTTATGTAAATAACACTGAGCAAAAACCAATAGAAAATAATGGATAGGAATATCAAAATCCATTACAAGATAGAGGTAACTTACCTAAAAATGGCACTTACAAATGCAAGCCCGCGCTAATTCTGAGTGCAATTAAAAAGTTATTGCCATATTCTGGAATATATATATATACGTCAGTGCTTCTCAATCTTTCAATATTTGCGACCCAATTTTCAATTTTAATTTTCATAGCATCCACCTCCATACACTAATAATGTATTGAATTAAAAAATAATGTACATTGACGCTAAAACTACAATACGACTTTAATTATAAACAGTACAAATTATTATGATAAGTATTAAATTTTGCATATGACAAGACTAGTAACTTAGTAATTACTTTGTGGTTACTAGTAATGATTAAACTTGTTTTTAAAGTAGTATTGATGAATTAACGGCAAAATACATTGTGCAGTACTGATACATTTATAAGTATATTGCATGATTTGTAAATGTGTATTTTTTATTATCTCAGAATGTATTTTTTTTATTTCTTTCAGTAAACTTATAATTTTTTTAAATCTTTTATTTTGATTTTCGATATACTCGCGCCCACCATGAAGGATTACCACGCCCCATAGTTTGAGGAACGTTGATATACTTAAATAGGAGAAAAGCATCTCATTCCCACACTCATCACGAGATCTCCGGGATTAATAGATCCGCTGACTTGGAATTTGCCAGTCATGTTCCTTTTGTTCAGAAGCGATCCCCTGAGAACACAGTTTTGCGAAAACCGACTCCTAAGTAAGGGGTGTAATAGAAAAAATTCCGTTTTTTAAGTATTACTCTCAAATAACTGCTGCGGTAGCCGAGTGGTCAAGGTATCGGATCATGGCTGGTGTGTCATGAGTTCGAGCCCAGTACCACTAAAGATCCACCGTGTAGGGGAGCGATGCACGTTAGATCTGTCGAGAGCCCAAACGTCCTAACGTTGGGGTGGTGTGGTATTTAGGATAAGGGTTCCAGCTCAGGTGTCATCCTCGCCACTTAACTATGGTTCAAAATTACGAGGTTCTTCGCTGAAAGCCCTCGTGTACCTGAACAGCGCGACGTTAATGTTCACTCACTCACCCAGGTAACTGAAATTTGGAAAACTTTGTTTATTTTTTTTAAAAAAAAAAAAGATCCGCTAGGAACATGTTTTGCAAAAATCTCCCTATGGGCTTACGGGGGCATTATATTGATAGAACAAATATCATTATTTGAACTATGAAACTTACAGATTTGAAATTAAGTAAACATGTTTGTTTTACTGAGTAGATATCCGTGAGGAACGAAATTTGTGGAAATTCACTTACAAGAAAGTTTGCAGGAGGCTCAGATAGAATTTTAAATTTTTGAACTACTATCCCGCAGACTTGACATTTGGCTTTATGTTGAGTCTTGTAATTTTTTTAAAATGTTGCTGTGGTTGTTACTAATGCCACCTGATCGGCAAAGGCCAGATCAAGGCCCATGAAATTCATCATGGCAAAGGGCTAAGTGACGCCTGTCGTTAGCCGTAGCTTTGAACACCACACATGTGACAGTACGATTTGGCCCGAATCCACCCCAATTTAGAGGGATAACACTCTGGGGATGATCAGAGGCCTTCCCGAAGGAACAATAGATGACGACACCACCTATCTCCGCCTCCATAATTTAGGCATGAAACTGAATTGGAGGGAAATTTTCTCCAGTTTCCTGCACTCGTGAATCAGCCCACAAGACTTTCGGACCCATTGATTTAACGAGTACGTGCTCCGCGTGTACTCGGAGGGTATTTCCCGGTACGAGCATCGAACCCAGGCCTTCCGGTCCGGAGTCCGGTGCTCTAACCACTAGGCTACCAACGGCCTTTTTATAAAAATTATTTAGTTAATGTAAGATTTAGTATTAACACATACAGCCAGTCACAAAAATAAAACGGGTGTTAGAAGTTAATCAAATCATAGTTTTAATTTTGGAGATCAAAAACAGAACTGAAGTTATTGGCAAACAAAACACGTAGCATATCCACTGAAACACAATATCCAAAGACCTCGACTCAATAACACGAAAGTAGTAAAGTAGAAACTATAATCAATTATTGCAAAGAAAACCATCCTTTTTTTACCTTGAAATAACTAAGAGCATAAAATATTCCTGAGATACAAAGAGACCACTGTAAGAATAAAAGCCCATGAACAAGCACACGCACAGACATACATACAAAAACAAAAGCTAAAAGCGAACAAGATGGTAATACCAATCTCATAAAAGTGGACTGAAAGTTATAAAAAGCATTCATGTCGGACTAGTTAGTTAGTTCCGGTCTTCGTCATAAAAGAAATAATGGGTATTACTCGTATCTTGTATATACGGAGTGTATCTCCACCTTTATCTCAAAGTCAATTTCCTTTCGAATTTAATCAGGATTAGTTGCATCGTTTTTTATTACTTGTCAATTGCTTGTTTACTCCTACGATTATTCTAACGATTCCTCAAATAGGTTCCATTATTTTTTAACAATATGGCTCAGATACAATCGTGGTATAATTTAGCTTGTATTTAATGAACCCATTTTCTTATAATTATACTGATAAAATAAAATGTGTTTTTCAAATGTTGCCTTGCTAGATATAAAATTGCGTTTAATTATTTTTGTTTTTTACTTTATGATTTTCGGATCAATGAAATATAATAGAAAATAATATAAGATATTTATTTAAGTTAATTAAACATAATTAATGTAAATTGAATTTGAGGATTCCGACTATTATTACTGAAACATGATGCAACGTTTTGTCATGCTATATTTCATTATTAATAATTAAAATTAAGTCGCAATCCTATAACAAAAGAATTAATATAAGTATCTTAATTATACATCATAAACTACATATTACCAACCCGCTCAAATAGGTATTCCATGATGTATGAATATATGCAGTTTAATATTCTAAGGTCTAGCATTAAACGTTTGATTGTATAAAAAAAATTTTAAAAAAAACATTCTTATAACCCTTATCCCTTGATTTAAAAAGTACAGGGCTTAAATTTCTACAATTGTAGTAGAATGGTGTTTAACTCTTCCGTAACCCCCTCTCTCAGAGAGGATTTACCCCAAACCCGTTTTTAGTGGATATCTGCTTAACAAAGCTGATAGACTTGCCAAATGTCAAGTCTAAGTTTGATAGTGCATAAACCGAATTTTTTTTATGAATGTGTCCCGTAACCACATCCCTTTTTGAGAGTGGATTTCCGTAAGACTCATTCTTAGTGACAAGCTGAGTTATTCAATTCAACAATAGAAACATGCATACCAAATTTCATTATTGTAAGTCTAGTATTTCGAAAATGGCAATTTTTTTAACTTACTTCCAGTAGCTCCAGGCAACCTCGATTAAGAGCCTGTTTTCGTAAAATCCATTCTTAGCGAGTGTATATTCAACAAAAGAAATATACTTACAGAATTTCACGTTTGTAGGTCAAATAGTTAATAATTTAGAATCTTCGTTTAGCCCATTGTGTGAATATTCTGTGATGGGTTTTAATAAAAAATTAAATAAAAAAATAAGAAAATCATCTTGTTTCGATGTCTCGCTATAAAATTCTAAGTTCATTTTAAGGATTATTCTTAAGCAATAATTCGATTCTTATGGTAAGACCTATACCAAAGCTGGTAATATCAAGCATTCAATTGTGCATATCAGCATCCAAACTGTCATACCAATTCGTACATCTGCAACTGTTACCACGTGGGGTCTTTTAATCCCATCCTATACACTACAGACAAGCCATCTACAAAATCGCAATTTATGCATTGCAAAGCATAAGGCCAGCGCTCGGTGCATTTAACATTCAGGAACCAATCTCAAGAGCTAATATTGACTCTTCGGAATAGTGTGTGCTGCGGTGAAGTCCTAATTAAAGGGATTGGCTTATCGTGGAGAAGATTAAAGTCATTCAGATTTTCCACCCAAGCTCAGTAGATCCTTATGATTAAATAAGATTTTCGGTTTCCACGCAGCTGGTAAGCTGATAGGATAGACAGAAGCTCTATGATCAAAATTCCAAGATATTTTAGTGAAAAGTGTCATGGAAGAAATTTCGGAACACATTCAGTTTAAATATTATAATTTAGAATTAGATAAATTTTGCTCTCTTCTTTTATTAATTACCTGTTTTTGCTTACTCTCAGAATTCCTATTTTCCTAGCCAATTTGATTTATATGGGCTTTATTCAAAAGTCTCAAATTATTTTCACGTTTTAATAAGTAGAATGAGACATTAATATTTCTCACGAGAATTAAAATACTACCTTTCAGAAAAATTTATTCAACTTAATTTTTACAAATTTCAGATATTATTAATTGAATATATGGAAGTTCTATCAATTTCGAATTTTTTTACAAAATGATAACTCACATCTGTTTATTTTTACGAAGTCACGCTAAAAGTACATCAAGTACTTCACTGATATGTGTTTGACTTACTAAATTCAGGTAACTACATTGTAATACGTTTATAATGTATTACAATGCATGACATTTTTCAGGAATCCACACAAGTCTTATTGGTAAAATTATTTTTTAAAAAAAAAAGGGAAAAGGAATATCCGAAAAAGTTTAAATGCTGCAAAAAATATCCTTAATCTTTAAATACAAACCATTTTGATTAACTACGTTACATTTATTTCATTCCTTTATAGTACAAGAGATGATAATCAGAGTGATGCTTCGAATTATGCTTTTAGAATCTTTACATTGAAACTCTACTCAATAGTAAGGTAAATTTGAACATTGCATTAAACTCTTATTATTCCTCACAGTTTATATGAGAAGATAAATATACTTAGCCAGTATATCAAATTTAACCTTTCAATGACTCGGATTTAATATCAATGTTACAAATCAATAGAGACCTGGGTTTTTCAATTTTTTGAATTTTTAGCAAACTGACATGAAAAATTAGCTATATTATGACCGCTTACTTTTTAATACCTTGATAGAAAGGAGTCTTTACCAATATATGTAGAGTTGATTCATGTCGGATTTTGTACAGAGATTACATTTGTAATGAGTATTTGAAAATAATAAAATTTTATAAAATTGATTACATAATCACTTCACAAACATATTTTTAATTAGTTCCCCTTACCTCTTATCTTTTATTACATACCAGTCAAGTAATCTGCTACACTTTATTTATCTTAATGAAATAAATATTTTTTTTAAAAAAAAGAGCCCAAAAAGAAGAACCATTTTTGTAAATCAGCCATGCAAGTTAAAGCTTTTAGGTTTTTCTTATTAAATGATATTTTATATAATTATTTTGTATTTTAAAAAGTAAAATAATTACTGCAATTATATAAATAGTTATATTATATTTTTATAACATAGTTATTAATAAATTATATTTATTATAAAAATATATTATATACTAAATATTAAATAATACTTTATGTAAAAATTAGTTACAAATAGCTTTCAAATATTAAATACAATATATTATAAATAAAATATTATATAATAGTATATAAAATATATTATAATAATTATTTATAAAAATTATTGTATAATTAACATAATATAAAAATAATATATATCTTATAAATTATTAATTTAATTGTTTTATAATCATGTAAATATTTATTAAGTCTTTTTTAAATAAATTTATTTCATTGTAAAAATAATTAAATGAATTAAAAAAAAAAAAATATTTTGCGTGACTAGAACTTTGGCCGGTCACGTGGAAAACAGGTACTCTCCCAATCAAGCCATTGCATGGCTGGAGATAATTGAAATTTAATTGTATAAAAGCTAAGCATGAATTTCGAATGCTATTTTCTCCGAATTGACTAGCATTCCGGCACTATTACACATTGGGGGTTGAACACCCTAAAAGAGTACTACAAGTACACTAAGTATCGTAACCAAATGAATTTCCTTAGTCGTGCCCACCCCTTGTGAGAAGAATTTTCTTCCGATGATACATTAGGACTCTTATAATACAGAAATTTTCTCAAACATTTCTGTAAGTGTCGGCTGAGCTTCAAAATGCTTCTTTTCCAGAAGCGAAATCTTTTTGTGTTAAGCAATTTTCGTTCCGTGTTAGAGAAAAAAATGCATGAAAATTCACAATAGTTTGTGAGGACCGTTGCTTTATTTCCAGTTAATCGATATTTCGTCTTAAGCATTTTCGCGTTAAACATATTTCTCTGTACTTAAATGATAAATTAAAAAAACAATAATTTTTGTAATAAAATCTGTTTCTTTTATATTTTAAAATAAGATTTCTAAATCTGAGGAGCATAAATTCTTAGTTGATAACAAAATTATACAAAAATTTTAAAGTAAGAATCATTCAGACATTAGAAAAAAAACAGAACAAATGAGAGAAATGCAATCAAAGAAAACAATTAACTACCGCATTTCCCTCATTTTATGATGTTGAGCACACAATGTATTTAACAATAAAAATTTCTTAAAAGGCCAGTTTTAGCCACCAATCAGCTATATTATTTAAAAATGCAGTGAAATACATTTAACGTGAAAACGCTTAAGACAAGATATTGGTTAACACAAAATAATACAACGGTCTCGATAAACTACTACATACTTTAATGCCTTTCTCTTCTCTGAGCATAAAACGAAAATCGTTTAACACGAAACGATTCTCAAAAGTATCAGAACAGGAGAAGGAGTATGTTAAAACAAAACCGACTTTTAATGATATGTTTGAGAAAGTTTCTGTACTATTCGACTGTCCTTCTGTATCATCGGAAGAATCCGCTGCAGTAAATGAGGATAATGTGCGTAAAGCTTCAATTATATGATAGACAAAGACATTTTGGAGTTTGTTCAAAGCTCAAAAATTTTCATTGATACTGAAGGAAGGAAGATTCCATATCGGTACCTTCCGTTCCGAACGCGAGTACTTTATCGACCACGCCTAAACGATCGTCTTCGCATGATGTTTGGTACTAGTTTATATAGATATCACACCATCACATAACCCCCATGCCAGTGATTCGGTGAGTACGTGAACGAACGATACCATATTCGTGGCGAGCATGTGAGCAATTGCGTGACTTTGTGGGTTGTGTCACTTTTGTAGGTTGCATCATTCGTGTGGGACAGCGTGAGATAGCTTAATTGCAACATTTGTGTCTGACGGCTTGAGAAATGTGTCAGATGTGTGAGGTGGCTTGAGAAATGCGTCAGTTGTGTGAGACGGCTTTGTTGAGTGATGGCTTATTTGCGTCAATGTTTGACGGCTTGGTTGCTTTTGCGCTGCATAGATGGTACCACGGCTGTAGCACGTGAAGGGTGTGGTTCTTTTGTACGGCCAGGATCACCAATGTAAATGAATGTTGGTCAAGCATTTACTAAAAAACATAACTTTTATTTACATAACATAATCATTTAAATTAAACCAAAAACATCGATGGTCGTTAGTCGACCTGAACTAGTTAGAATTCACTAACTGTCTTCGAGCGATTGAGTTTATATATACTGGTACAGGGTTGCCACATTCCGCCAAGTTGCTGGTGCACGCGAGAGTGGCATACACCACACTACCATTGATTCCGACGACAACAATCAAATTAATAATGCAATTCCCGTCCCCACATCATCTGAAACGAGGAACATAATGGAAAGTACACGCAGTTGTATAAATACAAATTTCAATGCTGAAATGAATAACAAAACGGAACAATTTGTTGACAGTTTGATGCTAAAGAAAACAGTGCAAAGAAAAATAACCGATAATATAACAAAAACTGAATAAAAGTTTTTTTTTTCAAAAAATTTAATTTTGTATTAAATTTCATTAATTTCCTGTGAATATATTTGTTTTATTGATTTTACGAAATATATTCACATAAAATGTACTCTAAAAAACAAAATTTTGTTTAATAAATGTTTTTTAGCCAATGTTCTTTCACACGAAAAAATATTTCTGTCCTCTCAGTTTCAAGTTAACGAATTTCTCTATATTTCAATCGAATAAAATACTGAAATGAAATGTTTCATTTGTATGATGCACATTTAAAATCGAATTAATTATCGATAAAAGCAGACTTGGACTCTATTATATACGAAAAATTGAAGTACACTGCTGGCCACCGTAAATGCAGCATGCAAATAACATGAAATTTATAACATGCATTAGCGGAGGTGAGATATGTAAATGATTAGAATTTCATCGCAAATACACATCACGGGCTCATGTGGCGCCACCTCAAAGCGCTATTTAAGGCTTGGAGATTTCGACGATTTCAAGTTCAAATTGTGTTTTTCTTGTGGTTTTTTAAAAAACGATCAGTTATGTCTCGTAGAAAACAGTGATCAGCTTTTCATCAAGTATCCGAGTTTGACCGAGGAAGGATAGTGGCCTTCCGAACCGTAGCACAGCACATTTAATCTGTAAAGCATTGTTCAGTGTCTGCGCGTACCAATCGACGTAGTTTACAGGAGAGTGGTCTATCCGTAAGACGTCCATTGCTTGGTCTACACTTAACGCAGAGCCACAGACGTCTCCTCAGCCAATGGTGCGATGAAAGAAAGATGTGGGCGGCAGAATGGAATGAAGTTTTATTTACTGACCAGTCACGCATCTGTCTGCAACACCACGATGGTCGGATTCGAGTCTGGAGACACCGTGAGAGAGGATGCAGAACAGCTGCGTTATGCACCGCCACACTGCGTCCTGCACCGGGTATTGGGGTATGGGGAGGTACTGGAAATCACTCTCGCATTCTTCTAGTATGCATTGCCGGTACAAACAGCCAGCGCTACATCTCCGAAGTGTTGTAGTGAGTTGTCCTTCCGTACCTCAGGGCTTGGCCACAGCCATATTTCAACAGAATAATGCGTGATCACACGTGGCACGCATTATCCGAAGGTTCTTCCTCAATCACCAGATTGAATTGCTTCCCTGGCCTGCTCGATAATCGGATCTTTCCCTGATAGAAAACATGGGGTCCATGGTTGCTCAACGATTGACCCAGATTACACCCCCAGCTGCCACACGAGATCAACTTTGGCAACGTGTGGAAGCTTCTTGGTCTGCTGTACCCCAAGAACACATCCAATGTCTCTTTGAATCAATGCCGAGGCATGTGGCAGCGGTGATCTCCAACCATGGTGGCTACTCTGGTTACTGATTCTGGCAATAATCACACTTCACAGAAGTGTATAAATTTAATCATTTGATACTTGATCAACATATTATCTACGAAAAATTTTTTATTGTGCTATCTCTTGTCTTTTTTGGTGTTGCATTTGTGGTCACCAGGAGTGCAGTCAACTAATTTATTGGTATCTAAGACAATAGCACTACGGTGGCTTGTAAAAATTTGTTAAAGAAAGAAATCATGAAAGATGAATTTCACTAATAAAAACTAAAAACGAGAATTTAAAAAAAAAACACGAAAACATTGATATATGGGAAAAACTACTCACTCCCTAATAACTAGATATCCGGATCTTTTAGAAGTATATAATTTAAATTTGGCAGACATGATTTTTTTGTTGAGTAGAGATTTACTAAAAGTGGTTTCTTACGGAAACCAATTCCCAAGAGGTGTAGGGAGGCTTGGTGGCATTTTTGACAAAAGTTATCGTTTTTAAACTTACCTACCGATTTCAAGTTTGACAAAGATGTTTTTTTATGTTGCTGTTGAGTAAAGTTCAGATAATAAAGGGTTTTGCGGAAATCAATTCCACCAGGCGAAAGTTATGGAACTGCAAAATATAAATATACTTCTGTTCAGAATTTTTTTGAATCCTTTTTTAAATCAAGAAGGGAGGGCCTTAAGAATGTATAAAAGCTTTCGCTTAAAACAAGCGATTAACAGACTTAAACTATCGCCACACCAGGCCTTAAGATATCATCAAAACTAGAATAAAAACTATACATTGTCTTAAAACATCATGAAGTGCCGCTAAATCGGGTGATTTACGACGTTATCTATATACACTGCTGTCCACACAAAATGCAACACCCTGAAGAAAATATGCAAACCTTGTGAAATTTACATCATACGTTTGCGGCAATGAAATATGTATTAGATTGCACACGCATATAACGAGACACCATAGCGCCACTCGCAAGAGCGATATAAGAGAACAGATTGGCTATTTGAAGTACGGTAATTATTTTTCCATGGATTTTTTTTGCGTAAGCTCGTTACCCATGTCTCGTGGAAGACATGGAGTGTCTTCTGAACAAGTTTCTTAATTCCACCAAGGAAGAATAGTAGCCTATACAGATTGCGAAATATCTTTCAGAGAAATTGGTCAACGTGTTGGACGAAACAAGCAACTATGATGCAGATCTGTAATCGCTGGATTCAGGAGGAAACGACAGACTGATAGGGCCGATCCCCCCCACCTCGTTGCACCCCTTCCGGGGATGACGAGAAGATTATGCGTATGACAGTGGTGGATTGCAGCAACATCACGAATCATTGCACAACAGATTCAGTCTGTTACGCTTATTCAGTGTCAGCTCGTGATACATTCAACGTCGTTTGCAGCAGAGTGAAATGTCCGCATGGCATACATTGCTTCGTTTTCCCTCGACTGGAAATCACGGGTGTTTGGATCGCCAATGGTGCGATGAGCGGGGACATGGAACAATGAAATGGAACAATATTGTGTCTAGTGACGAATCCCGTTTCTGCCTGTAACATCACGATGATAGGATTCTAGTTTGGATATACCATGGGGAAAAGCTGTTGAACTGTTCCGTTATACCTCGCCACACTGGTCCTGTACCCGTTATCATGGTTTGGGGTTGTATTGGATGTGTAGGAGAATGTGTACTGAATGTGTAGGAGACCAAAGTTCTCCTACACATTCAGCTCTTGCCATCAGCCATATTCCAACAGGATAATGCACGATCACACGTGGCAGGCGATGATCAATATATTTCACCTTTACCCATCAAATTGAATTGCTTCCTTGGCCTTCTTGTTCTCCATATCTATTGCCAATCAGAGAGGTGTGGTCCATGCTTGCATTACGACTGACCAGGAATACATACTCTGCTGCTACATCAGATCAACTTTGGCAATATGAGGGAGATGCATGAACTGCTGTACCCCAAGGATATATCCGAAGCATCTTTATTTCTATGCCGAGGTGCGTGGTAGCGGTTATACCCAACAATGGTGGTTACACTAACTACTATTTTCATCATCCACACACCTCTCAAGAGACTGTAATTTTAATCGTTTAATTTTTGTACAACATGTTACCTGCTAAAAAAATTTCGCTGTAATATCTCTGATCCTTCTTTGTGTTACATTTTGTGTGACCAGCAGTGTATATAAATGAGAAAAGCGATTCACTTATTCCTTCACTCCCTCATCACGATATCTAAAGAACTCATAGACTTACGTCTTTAAGTCTTACAGGAATGTGCCTTTCATGGAGTAGAGATCCGCTCAGAAATGATTTTGCAAAAATTGAACCCTAAGTGGGGCTTGCAAGGGTTCAAGAGTCGTTATACATGAATAATCCCGTTTTTGTGTTGTTTGACCTATAGACATGAAATTTAGAAGAGTAGAGTTTCATGGAGTAAAAATCCTCTATAAAAGGGGTTTTGTGGAAATAAGTGGCATTATAGGTAGATATTCCTGTATTTTTAAACTATTTGACCAAAAGACTTGAAATTTGAAATAAATGCTTCTCTTATTGTGTAGAGATTTATTAAGAAGGGACTTAGCTTAGATTGACATCTAAGGGGTTTAAGGGGGTCGTTTCAGAAAAAATTCTCATTGTGAGCTATTAGACTTTGAGTAATGAAATTTTGTATGCAGAACGGGTTTTACTGAAATCGACTCTTAAAGGTGGTTGCAGGTGATATTGATAAATCATTTTCCATTTATGAACTATTAGATTTAGACAAGAAATTTAACAAGCATATTTATTTTCTTCAGTAGAGATCCACTAAAAATGTGTTTTTGTGGAAATCCATTTTGGAGGAAAAATCGTACGGAACATCTTATCTTTCACACTTTTTAGGAAGTGTGAAAGATAATTCTAACATACATATACATATGTATACTAATACATGTATATACAGTACTACTCATAAAAAATCATGAAATACCCTGTGAAGAGTGTGGGGAACAGCTAGTAGTACAAAACCCACACAATTTCTACAATTGATTTTAGCATAATGTCCACGTAAACATAGTGATGTGTCTAAATATAAAAATTATTTTAGATAGTATAATTTAGAGAATTTGAAATTAATTCATAACCATATTAGCTATTCAATACTGATTGGTAACCCTTCAAATTAACTCTCAAATGACAGAATCCATACTAGTGTATAATAATTCTCATATTCGCCAAATAAAGCTTCATAGAGAAATATTTCATTATTAGATTATAACTTTGGATATCTCTAATGATGTCTGATCTGAATGAATAATACGGCAGTTGTATAGAGTATCAAGGGATTATGATATCGAATTACGGGTATCTCTGAAAATGAGGTAATTATAACTTAATAGTATAGTATCCCAAATATGATATATTTATAAATTTAATTACTTTGCTCAGATCTTGTTTAAGTATTATGAGAAATGCTGCATTATGTATCTGCATGTGGATAATTTTTCAGGGTGCTTTAATAAAGTTTTTTAAATAAAACTATTTTTGCCTTTTAAATACGATCATTGCTATTATTTATTTTAATATATGTTAAAATTTAAAACACTTTTAAGCTATGAAATTGGATTTTTATTTCTTATTTAAATATATATAAAGTTTTCAGACATTTTTAAAACTACTTTTCAACTTGAATTTATATATATATATATATATATATATTACTTATGTATTATAACCATCGAATAATTTCATCAAATCGAAAGACGTCGCCAAATGCAGCAATATGTAGCCAATAATGAAAAACCATTCTCGTGGATGTTCAAGAACAATAATAAAGATGACGGATAGTATTTCATAATGATTTTTGAATTGACAACATCTTTCGATTTGGCGAAATTGCTCGATAGCATAATACGTAAGTAAGAACATTTTCTATATCCTGAAGTCAACTATCATTTTCAAAATAAATATCATATTTTTTAAATAAGTTCAAAGAATGAAAAATATTTGATATCATTTATTTAATACTATAACATATTCTTCCATTGTATTCCATATAACTACATTTAGAACATTGAGCTAATTCTGAAGCAATACGAGTATGTGTACTCATAACCAAAGAGTAAACAAACCGTTTTAATGGAAACTGCACAAAGGAATTTACATTCAGGAATTTCAAAGGACGTATTGTAGATAATAGTAAGTAGACTGCATTCCAAGGAAAAAAAATATATTTTGCAATAAATGTGTATTTCAAAATCATTACATTGATGCTATCCATTATACATGCGTTATGTTTGTCTATTTTCTATGGAAACTGGAACTATTTCTATGAATTATGAAAACTAATAAATCTCTTTAAATATTTTAGAATTTAAAATCGCAAGGATAAGTTTTAATAGAATAAAATATATCAACAACTTTTTTTAAAGTTCAAAACTTCACCAAAGTTTTGTTTCTAGGCTGAGTAATTTTTTTAACGATTCACCAAATAAAAAGTAACCCAGTAAACAAAAATTCGTAAAACTTTGTTCATAAGGAAGAAAAAATGCATCCATATCTGATAATCAACCAATAACAATCCTCAAAAAAAAAAATTATACCTTTAATTTTAAAACGATTTTTATTTTTATTTTAGTGAACTTCAATGTTATAGTGTAGCTTGATTTTTTTTTAATTCCGCTCTTTCGCTATATTTTTTCTTTTTCATTTTAAATCTATAAAAATTATTAAACATTTACTTAAACTATTTATTTTCCCTTTCTTGTCATGTTACTTATTGTTTGATCCGAGAACAATAAAAACAATACATCAGGAAACGAGTAAATCAATGTGCGATTTTGTGTAGTAAAAGTGATTCTTTGGATTTTCATTCCAATAATGAAAATCTCCGAACAGATGGCATGAAAAAAAGCAAAAATACATTGAAAAACCGCAGTAAAGAGTGAAGAATACTCGACTCCTCCCATAAGTATTGCATCTAGCATTATAAAAAAAATTAGCACTACTATCGGTCGCGAACGCATTAATTTCGTTCAATAGGTTCCATATAGATACAGAAGACTTAATGATTGTAAGACTAATTCGGTATTACTGGAGTATTAATAGTTAAGGTACAGAGTACCTAATTCTCTGTCATAAAAAATTAATTAATATTTTCTAGACGAATGAGATAAATTTTTATACATTTTTCGAAATAAAAAGAAATTAAAGATTGTTTTCAGAGTAATTGTTTTAAAGTAAATAAAGGTACTTACGGCCAAATTTTAAGATAAATCGTCAAGTTAGCAACCCTAATTTGGCATGTGTCGTACGTGCTGAATTGACAGCGATGGGCTTCCTTTCGTAATGTCAACAATAAGGTTGAGATAATACGTAAGTACTGTAAATAGTTATGAATTATGTATAAAAATGATAGTTTCTCATAAGTGCCATAGAGGTAAAAAAGTAAATACGACCGTGGATATTTTCAAAGGAAATTTATGAGTATTACTTGCTTCTTTATTGATCTTAAAAATGCTAAACTCATGCATATACAGAACATGCATACATAGAAAATATTAACACACAAATTTCATGTAATTAAATACAATGTCCTTTGCCCACAGCAAAAGTCTACAACATCACACATTTTCTTTTTGCAGTGTTGTTAAATAGAAATAATAGAGAAATAATAGAAAAATAAGTAAAAAATCTAAGCAGTAAAAGCCAAAAGCTCTAAGAGACCTTCTCATGCTCTAGTATGAATTGCCTGTAAATTCAAATTTGTCCAGTAAGGGCCAGAACAGCATAGGCCAAGAATTTATGAAGCAATCTGCGGTACACTGAAACGTCTTCGGATTCTAAGCAGTAGCTTAATTTACATCTCAACATGTTTCAACGCATTGGGTCATCAAGTCATTTACCTTGAGCTATAGGCAAATTATCTCTGATATCTCAATTGGTCAGTAACGCAAATGTGCTCCATTCGCAAGGAGTATTAAACATTCATGAACCAATCACGAGAGATAACCATTAATGAAGTGAAAAGTTCAATGTGTGGCTCATGCTAGGACAAAATATTATCAATTTTAATGGTTTCTTGGAAACTAGATTAAAATGAAACCCGTTTTTACCGGGATATATGGAATCTTATGATTAAATTCGAAGCCATACTGCTAAACAGATTATTTTGGGATTAGGTTCAGAAACAAGAGCCTTAAAACTTTAAGTGAGTATTTTAAAATGCACGAAAAAAAAAGTTAATCCGTCAAAAAGTAAAATGGTTATTAATGTTCCTTCCTTAATTCTGATAATTAAAAATGTTCACAGAACATTTTACAGATTTAAAATACATAAATGTGTTTTTGAAGTATCTTATTTCAATGTGCGTAATTAAAGTTTAAAAGTATTCTTTCCTGTATGGTTAAATCTAGTTTTCTTGTAAAAATGAATTGCAATGTAATATTTGTACTCTGTCAGCAATACACACAAGAGAGATTTAAATCCTTATTAAATAAGCTTGGGACAAAATAAAACAGTGCTGCACTTATTTGTGAAAAATTATTAACTATGATAGCAGAAGTAAATAGCTATAAAACTGCTAAAATAAAGTACCACGTGACTATTGGCTACTCTAGCAATATAATATCCTTAAAGGAGTAGAAAAGTTAATTGTGCCAGTAATAGATGTGAAATATGTCCTCCCCCCTTTCTGTTTAACTAATATTAGCAAAATGAGCAAGAATAAATCATATCATCTGGTTTATTATTATTATTTATCAAATAATCATCCGCAATATAGAGATAAAATGTATTTTCCGAGAGGTTTTAGTTATTTATGATCAATTAATTTATGAAATAACTTTGAAATTGTTCATTCATAGAATAACTATGTAAAGTATGAAATTTTCATTTATTTTATATAAGTTTTAACTGAGATTTGCCTAGTTATTTTATGAAATACCTAGTTATTCGATGATATAACTGAATTATACACTTTAATGGAAACATATATATTAAGATTTGTCTTCCCGTGTCTTTTGTTCATCCTTGTCCATTAAAAATTCCATTATCCAAATAATTGGAATCATTGGCTGTTTTTCACACAAGCATATTTGCTACAATAAGTATCAATAAATTCATTTTTTAAACTTATGTAAAAAAATAAATTTTGATATACCACTATCATAATTGGTAAAATTACATTTTACAAAATCGAAAGTGACAGGTTTTGTACTATGTAAAACCTCATTATCCAATGAAAAAAAAAAGAAAGGTGTTTAAGTTTCATGAACTGCAGGTATCAATTCTTTTTTCCCAAAGTACAGTTTTTCACCACCTTAACCCGTTTCAAGTTTTCTTAGTGCCACTTTGATTATCAAATGCATGAAATTCCATTTTAATGCCTAGAAACACGATAAAAAGAAAAGTATCATTTAGTTTGTTGAAACTCATCCCAATTCCTTATTCCAATCGAATTTTTCATCAGAAACTCTCAAAATATTTTCTAAGAATACAAGTAGAAAATAAGAAATTTTGCATTATACGTATCTTCTTGATCACAAGGACGTTGTATTCAATTTACAATGCGCCGTGGGAACCACTCACGATGCATTTGTTCTCAAGAATTTCCAATTCCCATTTGAGTTATCCATGAAGTATTACGAATTCTTAGAAGTACTAGACCAGTAATTTTCAAACTTTTTTTTCTTGCGGTGATTTTTAAAATTTGGCTATACACTAACAATAAAATAAGTTTAAAAGAATTTTACTAATCTATCAAGCATTACATTTTATAATATAAACTTGTGTGTGCAATGCTAAATGAAATAATATGTATTGCAAAAACAATAAGATGTTTATTGAGTATTCAATTATAAATTATAATTATAAGAATACACACATTTCATGAGAAATTTGAACTTAATGATTTTTGTTAATTACGATTATATTGGGTTGTAAAAATAATAATGCCACTCTCATTTCATTCTCTACATTTAAAAGTTTCGATGCTTTTCGCATTTTTACTTTTACTAATGCTGAAAATCCGAATTAAACACAAATAAGATGTAAAGCATTGTAACTAGATTTTTAAAGCTTTTTGGCTATTATAATATTTTTATCCAAAATGAATTAAGGTATCCGACTACGTTCGGAACCGTGATTTTAAAATAGGGCATAAATGGATAATTTTCGTGATATTTAGTGTCACTGAGATTAAAATACACGTATAAAATTATTTTTAAGAATATTATTACAATAATAAAAAATTATTATTATAATGCAATATTTTGGCAAAAAATTACCTTAGAATGACCTATTTTTAAAAAGGTCTCCTTTAATGAAGCATTCTTCTACAATAATAATATTGTGCTTGTATAAAGTAAAGACTTCTCCAGAAAACCTGAACCAGGAGTTTTGAAAAATTCACATTATTTTCAGAGCTACTACCAATTAAAAAAAATATCGGCGTTTTTCTCCAATCTGTGATATTAAAATATAGATAAATCTACTTCTAATTTATGTATTTCGAAAAATCCTAGTTCAGGTTCTCTGAAGAAGTGTTTACTTTATATAAGCACAAAGTATTGTTATTATTATAAAAGAATTTTTTATAAAAAGGGTAGCTTTTTAGAAAGGGGATTCTAATTTTTTTTGCCAAAAATTTGCATTTAAAAAAATTTTTTATTTAAAAAATATCCAAAATAATTTTTTTAAAGCATTTAAACTAAGTGACACTGAAATAAAAATTTTCCATTTACCGATTTCGAAAATCATGCTTCCAAAGAGTCGGTTACCTTTAAAGACTCTTTTTTAAAATTTGAAAATACAAAGCACGAAATTAGTTCTTCCTCTTCATTCAAAGTTCCCTCATGTACAAATGTATCCTTTATCACCAATGGGCTATGAACCTAATCAAATTTTTTTTATATCTAAATTTGGGATGAATAACTGTCACAGATCTCTAATGTAGTCAAATGGTCAAAAATAATTTTATGAACAGTTTATTTCTATAAAACAGCCGAATAATTCGATTCCGGAATTTGTTTTTATTAGAATATAATACTAGTTTTAAAAGTCTTGCAACACACAAAATTAAAGAGGCACAGGGGTTGAGAAAAAATGTACTAGACTAAAGAGATTAAGAGTATTGGTGGAAAATACTAAGAATTCTTTATTGAGCCACGTGGTATGTTTATAAAAAGAGAAAAAATTACATCAGAGTGCTAAAGATGAGTAGAAAAAATGATGTAATTGAAGACTTGTAATTTTGAATGAAGAATAAGTTAGTCAAGATCATTAGGCATAACATAAGAGAAGTCTTTTCGATAACCAGTACAAAAAAAAAATAGTGTCTTGTCAACAAAACTCCTCTGAATTGAATTCAAAATTTGTTAAAAGCGCATATACGATATTTTATAAAATACTTTTTAACATATTTTATTCTTCACTTAGAAAACTGATAAGGCACTTAATAATTTAAAACAATTAAACTGAATAACATAAAATAGCCTTTCAGGAATCCCCAATGAGAATAAAATCGTATTGGTGTTTTTCTTTCAAATTAACTGATCATTCTGGAACAGTTGTTTCAGTGAGCTCGCGATTGATCTAATTTTAGCTATATAAATGATAAACTTAATATTTATCAGAATATTGATGCTTTTGATAAACCATTTGTGTAGTTGATCCACTGGGGCTGCAATACTAGAATTAATGTTAACAGAGCAATAGCATTAGTTTTAACTATTAGAATATTGAATTAGCATCATTAAAATATAATAATGGATATTAACCCATTATCAATGTTTGATACAATATTGGCAATCATGCAAGTATTAGAATCAAGAATAAATAAATAGTTACTCAGTCTTCACTTTTGAACAAAAAATAGGGAATCGAAGTTTCCCAAAATGTTTACCAGATGTAAAAGGGGGTATTTTTGTTACACAGCAAAAATTTAAAAAATTTTTTTAAAATGGAAAAAAAAAGGGGTTTACTTGAAAATAATGAATAAAATAATACTGATGTTAAAAGTACCAGCAAATATGTTACCCCCAAGGGTTTTAAGTTTTTTTTCTTTTAAATTTAGAATTTACATCCCAAAACCAGAAGCAAATAAGTTAATAGTACTCCTTTTAATAGAATAAAAAAAAAGAAGAATTTCATCAGCCATTACAGATTTTGGGTTTTAATTTTGCAATTTTCGCTACCCGGGTTTTTGGTACGGACCTTTTTTTTTTAACCCCCGGAAAAGGGACAAAATGAAATTTGGGTGCCACCTCCTTTCTAACTTCTACACCACCCAACGGGTGGACGTTTTGTTCCACAGATTTAACATACATCCCCCATTCCCGGCGGTTCTTCGCTTTTGGTTCATCCCAACATACCGAAAAAAACCTTTTACCGCTAGATTACCGGGGCTACCAGCCATTCCAAAAATACACTCGATACCAACTATTTTTAAAATTTTTCTAAATATTTTTTCTTTAACGGACTCAACTCAAAACCATTGGTAGGATCGCTCCACCCACCCCATTCGAAAATGTTCTCTAATTGAAGACTTTTTCATCAATTTTTATTTTTATTTATTTATTTATTTTTTAAATATTTGTAAATTTATTCATATCGAAGTAATTCTTACTTTTATTAATTTTCATTAGTTATTTCATAAAAGGGGCAATTTGAAAGCGTTTTATGGTCATCAAAATTTGCATGAAAGGAGATAAAGGTTTGGAGGAACTAAGGCTCCTAATTCCCACCACAAACTACAATAGTATATGTGAAAACTTGAGGGAAATAGTTTTTACGAATTGTTTATTTCCTATAATATATTTACTTATGTCCTTTAAAAAATTATGCGTATGTCGATGGATTTTTAATTCCTTTACAATATTTTTTAACAATCACTAAACTATTGGATACAAAAAATATTTTGTAACATTTTTGTAGATGCAAAATTACCTTTATAAGTTTTGAAATGTTGAATCGTATCTTATGAAAATATTCTTGCAAATTTATTCTATTGCACCAATTAAAAATATTTTAAATTACACCAAAAACAGTGGAAGAGGTAGCTGCTTCTTTTTCATAACAAAAACACTAATACAGAAATATCTAGATTTACATTACCCGGACTTAGACGAATCCGGAGTTACGAGATTTTCAAATCTCGTCGATTCATCTTTTGTTTGAACGCTATAAAACTCCCAGATTCCTATTTAGATAATGTACATGTTCGGACATATTACCTGAAATTGACGCTAAACCATAAAAAAATTATTTTAAGTTAGCATAATATAATCAAGAATTGCTGGATTTCTACAATCAGGATCTCGACACAACTGATGGCCTATACAGAGACGCACAAGCAAGATAACGACACTGAACGCAACCTTGAGTCTTTGATCAATAGAGAGGGCACGATCAGTCCATTTCGGACGATTGCACAGCAGTACTTCTTAGTACCACCCTCATCAATCTCCGTCAATGGTCAAACACCCGGAAATTGCCTCGAAATTACGCCGCTTTATACACCAGTTCTTGATTTTCCGCAACGAAAGTTCAGTAGCCTTCTGATTGGTAAATCGTCTGCTTTCTATGCTGGAGGTTAGGGTTCGATTCCACGCGATCAACTTTTTTCTTCAATTCATTTAATTATTTTTAAATAAATTTATTTATGAAAGGTTTATTAAATATTAAATGATATTTTTGTAATTATTTTGTATTTAATAAAAATAAAAATTTGAATATATATATAAATACTATATTAAATTTTTATAAATCTATTTTATATTAATCAATAATATTTATAATAAAATATATAATAAATATTAAAATGATATTTTACAAAAAATTAGTTGCAAATAGTTTTAATGTGAAGTACAATATACTATAAATAAAAATATTATATATAATTTAAAAATATTTTAAACAATATATTATTATTATTAAATTAATTATTTTATAATTAATATAATAAAAAACATGTCTTTTTATATGTTATTAAATTAATTATTTTACAATTTTATAAAATAATAAGTCCTTTTCAAATAAATTTATTTTTTTAAAAAATTTTTTTAAATATTTAAAAATTTATTTAAAAATTTTTATAATAAATTAAAAACAATTTAAAATAAATTAATAAAATTTCAATAAAAAATTTAATAATTTTTCAATAATAAACAAATTTTAAAATAAATTAAAAATTTTTTTAAATACAAATGTTTAATAAAATAAATTAAAAATAAATATGTTTAATTAATTATAATAAATAGTAACTAATCAATTAAAAAAAAGAGTGTTTAAATTTAAATTAAATGAAAATTTAAATTTTACCATTTAATTATTAATTAATTTTATTAATAATTATTTTAAGTTTTTTTATTTAATAAGTTTTTTTAATATTTTAATTTAAGATAATTTTAATAATTTTTTTAAAAAATTTAAGTTATGTATTTTAAATTTTTTTAATTTTATAAAAAAAATACAAAATAAAAAAAAAATATCATTTAGTATTTAAAAAACCTTTATAAATTATTTAAAAAAAAAAATAAAGAATTGAAAAAAAAAAAAGTTGATCGGGGAATAACCCCTAACCTCCGATGGCAGACGTTTTTTACCAATCAAGCTACGAACTCGTTGGGAAAAAATTAAAATTTAATTGTATAAAAGTTAGCATGAATTTCGAAGGCGGATTTCTCCGAATTGACTGGGATTCGACGGAAATTTCGAGGGGGAACACCCCGGAGATACTATTCCCAAGTCTCGATCCGAAAGAATTTCCTTAGTCGTGCCCCCCTTGTCAGAAATTTGAAGATCGAAACGGTAAGGAATTTGACAAAATCCCTAAATTGAAAAAGGGTTCAAATTTTGAAAAATAGTCATCAAAGGGGGAGTATTTTTTCAACAAAATAAGTGGGGGAAAATTTCAGATGCTAAGGAAATTTAGGAGTAAAAAAAAAACTTTTAAAGGAAGACTATTTTGAAAAAAAACTTTGTATCCAAAAATAACTTGTTTGGAATTTGTATTTGGTTATATAAGATTTTATGAAACAAGGGCGGCCCCCGTGTCTTTTTTTAACATTCCTTTTGGTACCTTTTGGGCCAAGATTAATGGCAACCTTTTTCCCAAACCCAAAAACCCGAATGAAACGTGGGGAAATTTAAAAGCAAATTAGTCAGCTTTTAAATAACAGAAGTTTCTTTTTAAAAAAAGGCAATTTGGGGGAAAGTTATGAGAGAGATTGTGATACAATTTTGAAAAGGGCGGCCAACGGAGGTTATTCCGAAGATAAACCATAGGGGCAAAGGGGATACCATTGACTGGTAAAAACGCCAATTCCCAGAATCGGAGCTACGATTGATTAAGGTAGAATTGACTATTTAATATTAGGATTTGTGTTATTGGAATTGAGATTAGGCGGGTTAGATATTGATAGTGGTCCGAGTAAGGATAATTCGGTATTACTTGTATGTGTGTGTTTGTTCATCGTAGATTCTCACATATATAATCATTATCTAATCTGTTAAAATTTTAAGTTATAGTTCTTATTAAAGACATATTAATAATATAAACATGTCTGTTCCTTTTGAAAATCGTACACCTCTAGCTCACGCGGATAATCAAAGAGAAGGTCACCCGAAGGGGGCCTTTTCACAACATTTTTTTCTAAAATAATGTTTACTCTCGTTTCTGGTCTCAACTTAAAATTATTTATATGCATTTATATGCGAAATCATATACCGACCTACGCGGTTATCACTCAGTCCAAACTATCATGTAATTCGGGCTATTAATGTATTTCGTTTATTGCACAGTATATAATTTTTCAGAAAAATTAGATTAAAATGCCAGCAATGCATGCTAATTACAGTATATTCTTTAACTAGTAAAATCAAAGCTTTAAGTTTCTTTCTTTGTGATTTAGTCAACTAGACACACATTTCTGCTCGCGAAAAGAAACGGACGATACCAATAGTTTTATAATATATTTTTATATCCGCTTTAGGTTTTCGCTTTAAGGTATCCGACTACGTTCGGAACCGTGATTTTGCAAAAGCGTGTAAATGGGTAATGTTTACGATTTTTATGTCATTTTAGAAATTGATTTATGGGATTTTGACAAAGATTATTTAATTTAATATTTCGGCAAATTTAGAATAATTTATTCAAAATTTTCCCTGTATGAAACATGCTTCTATTATAATAATATTTTGCCTGTATATAGCTCAGATCTCTCTGCAGAGTCTCTACTAGAATTTTTGAAATATATAACTTAGAAGTGGGTTTATCCATGCTTTACGACAACAGAGGGGAGAAATTTTAAGAAAAAAAAAGCACTGATAATTATTTCAATGGGTTGTAACTCTGAAAATAATGTCAATTTTCAAAAATCATAGTTGAGCCTCTGTACAGAGGTCTGAGCTATATGCAGGCAAAATATTTTTATAATAGAAGCATTTTTCGCAAAAGGAGAACATTTTGTAAAAAGATTATTCTAAGTTCATTTGTTGCCGAAATATTGTATTTAAATAATTTTTGTTTTGTCAAAATGTCCTTAAAACAATTTTATACATGCATTCTAATCTAAGTGACACTAAATATCATGAAAACGATCCATTTATGCGCTTTTTCAAAATCATGGTTCCGAACGTAGTCGGATACCTTAATCATATTTTATAAGGAAACCTGTTTTCCTACATTTTGAATAGCTTCTTTTTTTTGCAACACATATAGTTTATTTTTTTTATAAATAATTTTTTTTCTTTTGCATAAAAAGTATTTATAATATCATTTAAAATTACGTAAAAAGAAGTTACTACCTCAGGAATGATTTTATCCGTTGAGAAAACCGAATTAAATGGAAAAAATGAACAATTTAATTCCAAAATTGTACTTCTTTTTTGTTTCAAAATATTTTAATAAATATCTTAGTTTGAAAAAATAATTTGTGTGTGTATTCTGTACACTCTTAATTCTAATGAAATGATGATTTAATTAAAAAATAAAAGGGAATCTCCATACTTAAAATCACTATATAAAAACTGAGAGAACGACAAGAAAGATAGAGAAAATTCTTTGTGTTAGAAATCTGCGTATCTTACATGTCACTGAAATATTTAAGCACTTTATAATATATCGTTTTCTATTTAATTAGAAATCATTTGGGTGAAATCACAGCCGGTACATTTCAGAGCGTTATACTTGATTTTTGAGAGATATCTTTTTATACATTATTTATCTTTTTATATCTTTTATGAACGTATTTCAGTGAAATACGTTTATTGCGTAAACTCTTAAGACGAAATATTAGTTTACAACGTTCCCGATGAACTACTATGCATTATCATGCATCTTTTTTCCCTTAACACGAAATGTAAATCGCTTTAGACGAAAAGAATCCCCTTCTGGGAATGAACAAAGTACGGAAAAACCGCCAAATCAGGCGATTTTAAAAAAGGTGTTAAATGAAAGAGATGGGCTTCACATATTCTGCAGAAAGAATGCTAACTTAGCTTTGAAATACCCTCAGAATAGCCTGCAACACAAACCAATTTTATCTAAAATACTTTCACTCTTCACCCCTACAAACGCCACACAAAAGCATCTCATCTCATCAGTTGGCTTTGGAATTCGGTGACAAGTAAATCAAAGTGTGAGTAAAATTCAGCAAATTTGGTTCCTGTTTTTTTTTAAGAAGAATATTCTTGAGAGCACAGGGGGAAAGCCAACTTTTCTTTCGCTTAAGACATGTGACTACCCAAAATTCGCCATTTTGGTGAAAAGTTTCGAAATTTCTTTTATGTTTTATTTTATAACCCATACATTTAACATTACAAAAACACTCTTTTTTTGTTTCTACGATATCTAGAAGCAAAGTTATATCATAATTAGTAAACCGAAAATGGAGTTTACAAAACCGGAAGTAGATCCCTACTCAAAATATATTTTTAAGTTATTGAATTGAAATTTTCAAAACATGTTTTATTTAGTTCTATCTGTGTTATGAATCAAAATCTAATCTCTGTGTTTATATCTATGTAGTTTATTGCTTTTTTATGAAAAAGTCATTAATTTTTTTAAAAAATCATGTTTTTGCATAAAATTTGTCATTTTTTAAAAACTTTCAAAAGTATATTACAAATCTTTTAATTTCTAACACATATAAAGAAGTTATACAAGAACTGTATATATATTATTGAATACATTTATTAGAATTTTGTGTAACTGCAGTTTTTCATCAAAATTACACTACAAGCGACAATTGTTATAGTCTATAAAACTCTCCAGAAAAAATCAAAAGGTTGAAAAAGAAGTTCAAATTAGTTAAGCATGAATTTAAAAAGATCTTGACCTACAAATATGGTGATTTTACAAAATGTACAGTTAGTAGAATATTTTTTATACTGTATTAAAAAAAATCTTTAAATGCATTTTCTGAGAAACTATGTTTCTTGCTTCGATTTCTTGCTTCACGATAAAGTTCACTACAAAATTTCTTTTTAAGATATTGAATTAAAATTTTCCAAAAATGTTTTATTTAGTTCTACCTCCTGTATAGAGTATAATTTAATCTCTGTGTATATATTTATGTATTTTATTGCACTTTTTATAACATTAGGTTTTTAAAAAAACTGAGTTCTTGCATAAAAAAATGACATTTTTCAAACACTTTCAAAAGTATTACAAATCTGATAGCTCTAAACACAGATAATGATGTTATTTATGTACTGTATAGATATTATTCAAATGTATTAATCAGAATTTTCAATACGCCTTACCGTAATTGCAATTTTTCACTAAAATTTTATTTAAAATTCCCAATATATCCAAAATTATTTTTAATTTTGTGGAAATTGTACTTGAATTCCTAGTTTTAAGCCCTATTTCAAATAAAAAAGTGTTTCTTTAGTTGAAAATTTAAATACTTCACAAAAAGTGCCCCGAAGGTAGTCACGTACCTTAAAATGAAAATGTAGTTTCTTAAGGCTGTTGATCAAAGTTAGAAGACGAAAACGGAAATCTGTAAAGATTTTGATATTACTAACTCTACATTATCAACAATAGTTAAAAAAAGGAGAACAAATTATGGAAGTGTTTCATGCATATCTTTATAAATAAAAAATGTACTTTAATAAACTTAATTTTGTGGATTTTTTTTTCTTTTTTGAAATATCCTGTAATACTAAAAAATATTTCAGTTCACCTCAGTTTCGTGTTTAAGGATTTTCACATTGTATTTTGTTATTTATTTTCTTACCTACTTTTTAAATTTATTTAACAAAGTTTAACCAATGGTATTCGTAAGATATCAAAGAATTCCATGTTTGATTATTTCTTGCTAATTGTTAATGACAGGAAACTAACTTAGCTTCAAAATTGTTCAGTCTATGAATACGCATTCAAAATATTCAAAGAAAGCAATAGATTCTACGTATCATATTTAAGAATATTTGCACACATTAAGTTATCTATTGTAAATGAAAAACACGTAAATATTAAGAAAACTAGGTACAAATTTTGCTTACTACTGAAAAAGTCAATAAATGCGAGAGTGCTTAAACTAATCCATTGTAATTGAAATACTTTATTTGAACAAATATTTCGAAACTTGCGAAGGCACCAAGAGAAGGATAAGTTATTCAAGATACAATATGGTAATTTCATAAGTTCTTGAAAATCCACATAAAAAACAACGTCAACAAAAATGTACTTTAATTTCTGATTGGGAAAATATTCTTTTTCACTTAAGTTATATTCAAATATACCAACATAAATTCCAACTGAAACTTAAATAGAAAAAGCTTTTACGACTTGACAGTTTTCAAAAGTAATCTGCTTCAAAGATTTTAAGAAAAGACATTTTTAGTATTTTTTTTTCATTCCTAAAAATCAAACCTTTGTAGTAACCGTAATTTTGCGCATCTTTGCATAAAAGGTTTTTTACTGACGAGCACCGGGCTTTTCTTTGACCAAAATTGAATAAAAATCAATGCAACATTTGTAGCCGCTCAACTTCTTTCACGTCTCGTTTCATTTTTTCTCAATTCAACTAGGTAAAAAGAGATAAAAAATTAAGAATGCAGAATAATACTTTTATGTACGAAGCAAAAGCATCAACCTTTAAAAAAGTTATCAATAATCGATAAACAAAATACATTTCCCTTAAAATATAGTTTTTTCTACAGTAAAAAATGAGTTTCAATTAAAACACATTTCTTACTTTTAATAGTTATTGAAGAAATATTTAAAAAATAGGCAAATATTTCGGAATTTTAGAAGAACATACGAAAAATTATCCTATCGAAATATATTTATATTTGTTAACATTATATGTGAAAAGAATATATAAAACATTATATGTATTCTTTTTATAAAGACATTATAGAATTCTTAATGAATGGTGAATAAAAAATATTGAACTTCTAAAAATGAAGATATATTTTTTTCAGCTTAGAGAAATATATTTTTCTAAATGTGTGTACTTTTAATGTATTCATTTTTATATGTTTCGTTTTTTTACACAGTTTACATTAATGAAAAAAGTGTATTATTACATGTCAAAAAGCTTTATAAATTAATTTTAATTTTTAAAATATAAATATTACATTACTCATATTATTTTTCTTTCAAATTAAATTCAGTGTTTTTATAACACCTCTTTTTAGACCGCATACTTTAAGCTAACAAAGTGTTATTTTTTATTTTTTTAAATATTAGTAAATAACATACATGACCATTTTTCTATTCAGTGCCAGTTTTTACCACTAACTGAAACGTATGTTAAAATTGCGATAATATTTTTATATAATTCCGTTCTGAATTAAAGTACACTTTTTACAAACTTTTTTACTAAAGTTAACTTGAAACATTTCCTAATATACTGTACATACATGTAGTCAGTTGAAGTCACAATCAGTTTATTGCAAGAATTATCGCATGTAATTGCGTTCGAAATATTTGTAAAAAGCGTGTTTTCATAAACTCTATTGTGAAAATTTTCTCCCTCGAATCAGAATAATTTAAGTGAAAATAAATCAGACTTTTTAATAAAAATTTTGCATAAATCAATTTATAGAAGCTACATTCAATTACCAGACTGAAGTCTAATTGTTTGTGACAGTTTACTAACACTATCCTGTTAATCTTTTTATTTTAACATAATTTTAATAACTGTACGAATGCATTGTCTACGTACACTAGAAAAGCGTTTTACCTACTATTATTCAGAAAGTTCTAAAATTCCACAATTTTAACATTCCTTTATTTTTGTACATAAATAAAGTAGCGAATGAATAATATATTTTTTACAAATTATTTCTTAAATGAAGCAAACAATGAAATAATAACTTTATAAAATACAGATTTAAAGATATATAAACAAATATTTAGGCTTTAACAACAGAATCCTTCTAAATCAGTAACTAAAGAAAGAAGTAAATATTTGAGACACGATGAATAATAAAAATATTTTGTTCCTAATCTCGATTTAAAATTGTATTAACAATTTAATAATAACTACTTGATAAACATTTAACATTACAAGCTAATACTTCTTTGCATTGTATGCAGAGATTTAGTTAATTTAAATTTGAATTTGTCTTGCTAAAATAATTCAAAAATTCATATTTAAAATTCAAAGCATATTTGACCGTAAACAGTCAAATTGTTTGCTTTACAGTTCTTGAAAATTGAATGGAATAACAAAGAAACGTTCTACATTATTTAAAGTTTCCTATAAGCTTTTTAAAAATTAAGTTTACATTTCAAAATATAGGGTTAAATAAATATTTAGAATTGTAAACATTTTATAGTTATATATTCAGTTGTGTTAGAAATTCGCAGTGTAATATTTTGAGAAAAATAAAAATTGTAACTTAATCTTTAAATCTTAAAAATGAGTTGTGTGAAGATTGATTCTAAAAATTAAATATATTTAAAAATTATATTATTCTCTGTACTGAAGTTACAATTATTGACATTAATTCCAATGTTTCTCATTTTTATATAGCATTATAAAATAACGCTGCTAAATAAACAGAGAGTATTTTTCGCATTTCAATTGTATTAGAACGAGTTAAAATGAATCAAAAATTGTTAACGTATATTATTTACAGACAACATAAATTTACGTATGTTTATTTGATTTAACTTTAAATGTAGCTGAAAAATATGACTAAGATCAAACTAATGAAAATATACAGTTATCTATATATATCAATCTGCTTAGAAGATTTTGTGAATGACTACTCTGAAATATATACTTGCGCTACCAGATAATATATATAGATTAAAATTAAATTTACATAAATATATGCAATATCTTTACATCGCATTAGTTTATGAGTAATTGTAGAAGTAATCCGAATAGTTCAATATGTGAACTAATAATTAGATTATTCTATAATTATATAGAGCAGGGGTGGGCGGATTTTTCCATGTTGCGAACTACTTTTAATGTTTTTGTGGTTGACCCAGGTGCGTAGGTGTGGTTATTTTGTATAATAATTGTATGTTTTCCTTTCTTAACACTCGTTATCGACATTGTGCCCTTTTAAAATATAACAGATTACGATTTTCACTAGAAAAACACAAGTGATTCAAAATTGTCAAATTGAATGAATCCTTTTCCAAATATAAGCGACTGCTAAACCATGGAGCCTGGGCGTATTCAATGCAGCGAGCAGAGAACATATGTAAGCCGATGGACCTGAAACCGTCATGTGTACTTCATTTGCTCGCCGCTGATGCCCATGAATCCGCGGGACATGACATCAACTCAGAACCCAATCCCGAGAGAGCAAGTGGTGTGGAATGCTGTCCCAATAGCCAATCCCGCTCTGTAGCAGGAAGGGCTGATCATCAACATTTATTCTCCCCTTCAGTCCAAAAAGTTATTTTTTTTCGGCTGGCATCGCAGTGATCGTATTTTTCCCCAACGGTAGGAGTGAACGTGTTAAGCTTGAAAGTTCGCTTCCAGAAAGGTACATGTGTCATCTACACATTAATCGAATCATTTTCTTGGACAAGCACAATAACATCGTTTGTGAAAAGCCGATTCTTTAGCCAAGCTGGCTTGGGTGTTCCATTAGAATATTTCTTTTAGTATCCGCGTCTTGGCTCTTAATAAAAGCAGTCTTTCCGAAAATGCCATGGTGGTCCAACAATCTATTCCTCATATATACATTCAATGCCATAAAAGTTTGTGTAGCAAGAAAGAGTTGTCAGAATAAAACGAAATTTACATGCATAACTATAGCGTAGATGTCAGTAAAAGAATTTAAAATCAAAGATAAATGATTACTCATGGTAGAAGAGAAATTACAAATGAATGAAGGTTTTAGTACCCTGTTGTGTGGGCCTCCTCTAGCACGAATTCATGATGTGATAGGTCGGGTATTGATATATACAAGTCCCGTATGATGCCCTGCGACATCTCGTTCCACAGATGCTGTAAGCGACCCTCATATTCGACCAAACTCATAGATTAATCAACTTGACTTACTAAATTGTCGCACATACGCTCGATCTATGGCAAATATTAAGATCGAGAAGTTTACAGAAATGCAGAAATATACCGGAGGCAATCCTGTGAAACCCTTGTTGTGTGTAGGGAAGAACTGTTCAGTTGATAAATGGCTCCTGGGATCCCTGCCATAAGTATTAACACATGTAGCTGAAGAATGTTGCAAATATACCCTTCAAGTCGTCATGATGCCATGGATCAATATTAAGGGTAATTGTGTGTCTTACGCGATGGCACTCCATATCATCACATCAATTGTGGGGAGGGGTGCAGCTCTGTACTGAGAAGGCACTATTAAGTCGTTCCCCATGGGGCTTCTACATACATACATAGTTGTCATCACTTCCCCAACTGAATCTGAATTTGTCACTTAAGACTACCTGATTCCATTCGGTTGAAGTCCAATCCCTTTAATGTGACACCACTCCAAACGGAAGTGACGGTGAGTGGGTTTAAAAGGCAGTGCAAGTAATGAGGGACGCGACAGCAATTATCCTTCACCCAGACGCCTTTTGGGGTGGTAGAACCCAAAGCCCGTACTGAAGGTCTTACTTGTATGGTTTTTATACTTTTTGGGGGTGGACAATAGGCAGTTTTTGGTTTTGGGTGCGTGTCGGGGGTAACGGGCTTTGGGGCTATTTCGGTTAAGGGCTTCCTGAACTTCATCTCCGTGTCTTGTCGACCAATGTCTTGTCTACTAATCCCAACACCTCCCAACTGCAAAGTCAGAACGGTCTAGGGGGAGAGCTACTCGCCAAACTGACTACATGATTTCCATCATCACTGCGATTTTTCTCCTTTTGAACTCTGATAGCTGGTCATATTGTCTCTGGTGATGTCCCTCTGCAACAGATTAAATACACGCAAAGAAGCTCTATTTACCTATTTTTTTATAATCCAAGGAGCACGAAGTTAAACACTCTCTGGTGGCATTGAGCAATGATAAATGACGCTGTATTTCTTGTCATTTACATATTTGCCTGACACGCATCTTCATACCAATTTTCGTAACAATCTCAGTCTTGCTTCTATGGTGAGAAGATATTTATGCCAATGAGTGTACTATATATATATTGTTCCTCAAACTTCATTGTTTAATTACATAACGCCTTAATTTTGCGCTGTGATCACGTTCGTTGAATGGTTATGGTCACAATCTCATTTTTAGCATTGTCAGTCGCTGGTTTGAGCCCTGAAGCAATTGAAGACCGTGTAAAGACTATCAGCCTTTGGCATATTTAGCGTGTGCATCAGTTCCTATATAGGAGGGTCTTCAGTGGCACTAGGTTTCAAACCCAAGGATCGTAAGCAACAACGACTTCCACGAGTCCTCATCATTGACGGATTTAGGTTCGATAGTGTTCTAGGCCAAAGTTAATTTGCCATCCTTATATATAATAACAATACGACTAATGATAATTGATTCAAAGGTATAGTTAAAAATGGTTAATTTTTTGTGTAATAATGATGAAAAAACACTACATTTAGAGTTTTTAAGAATAATTTATGAAAAATCTAATGCCAATTCATAAAGGCTATATTTTTAGTGCCTTTTTGTTATATTTATTAAATATTACAACTTGCGCTATTAATTATTCTAAAAAATATTTCTACTCTTTTAATATTGACATCTTAAGGTTGTCAAAGCAAGGAAAGAAGCATTAAAATTCGGTATTATTGTTAATAAAAAACAAAATTGATTTCAAATTTTTGTATCCTCGAAAATTTTGGCGCCTCTCTCAAGCGCGGGCCTAAGACTATATCCGTCATTAGTCTTCACTCATGGTTTTTTTGCTACTGGGACCTAATTTCCTAATTCAGTTTGTAATTTCCAACATAATCTTAGTATTTTAATGTGAACAAAAGATAAAATCAAATGAATTTTGAAAGTCAGTTAACTCATTTAATGACATAATAAAGATTAAATTTAACCTGGATAGAAGCTTCATATGGTTATGTTTAATATTAAGAGCACCTTATAATAAAACACTTGATTCCGTTTTGAAAACTACTTTCTTTGTAAATTTGTAAATTTTTATAGTCTAATTGAGAAAAAAAAAACAGAATAGAAAATGAAACAAATTTCAGCAGAAAATGCATCCTGTTGGCAAAATGTTGTTGTTAAGAAATATTAATATTTTTGTTTGGAAAATATACAATTTCCGAACGTGAATTTAAAAAATATAACAAACCATTCATATTTCACTCCACCAAGAAAGAATGCAAATAAATCAAAAAAAATTCCCTTAAAAATAAAAAGAGATTTAAAGACAATTTTTCTTACTTTATCAGATTTTAAGCAAACAACAATTTATAACAAATAATTGAATACCCCCAAAAATGATATAAAACAAAAGAAAATATCAGTCTTGTAATATTTCATCAAATTGATTTATTGCCAAAATACTTTTTCTAGAATAATACTTAGCTACACAAAACATTTTACTATGCCATTTATTATAGTTTAGTGGTATTAAAATGTATTTGTATTGAAATATTTCTTTTTAACTTAGAAAACATTTTATTAGAGGTTAAAGTTTTTAATCTTTTTTAAGAATTTTTGTTTCAAAAAATATATTTCTTCATATAACTAAAAAAAGAAAGCAATAGACTCTTGCTAATTTTTTTTCTTCTTGAAATCTAATAGACATGAAAATATCGCGAATCAATTTGCTAAATTAAAAATGGTGCTTAGCATTAGCATATCAGAAAAGTAACTACAGCAAGGAATGCGAAATATAATAAAAACATTGAATTTTGGCATCTACTGTGTTCTATGTCTGATATAATTTAGTTTTTGAATAGATAATAGAGAAAAAAATTCACATTTCAAAAGTAAAAATATACTACAGTATTGTATAAAATACATTTTTTTTTGTGTTCACACAAATTGTGTTTAACATACTAAAATGTAGTTTAAACAGAAAGAAGTTAAAGTTTTATGCAATACAGCAGCATTTCTCAAACTGTGGGGCATGCCCTTTTAGGGGAGCGTGATAACTCTACTTGGGGGTGGGGGGTGGTCGCAAGTATATCGAAAAGTCAAAAATAACAGATTATTTAAAAAAAAATGTGATAATTTACTGAAAGGAAGCAAAACAAAATACATTATGAACTATGAAAAATAACATAATACTTATCTTATTACCTAAAAGTAACAGAAGCAAAATTTAAGGCATACATTGTTAATTTTACGGTTTTAAATAAGATCATACTGTAGCTTTAACGTTAAAGTACATCATTACTATATTCAATACATTATCAATTATACTGAAAGGGTGCAATGAAAATTATGATTAAAAATTGGGTCACTAATATTGAAATTTCGAGAAGCATTACTTTTCAGGTTCTAAGACATTTTCTTTTGATATATTCTGAAATTTATCCCTTTTTGGAGTTTGCCAATCTATTTTTAAAAATTTAAGTTTGAGTTTTAGACAATACAATTATCAGTTACTAAACTAATTGAAATGCATTAACTTAAATTGTAAATTTATACACACATTTTAATTCTTAACAAATACATTTTGGAAGTATTTTAGTGTCCATGTTATTCAGGTGGTCATGGTCACGAAATAGTGGCCGCAATTATCGATTGTAGGAACTAGTATTATCGCCAAAACTGTTGGTTGGGCCTTCACATATAAATTCTTGAGCCAAAATTAATGGAAATTTTCCAACCAATCCCAAGAGAAACAATAAATGCAAATTAAAAACAAAATGTAAGCTTTTTAGAATCGGAATTTTAAAAAAAATTTTATCAATGTATTTAATAAAAATTAGACTCTTAAACTTTTGGGAAAAATTTTATAAAAAAATATAAAAAGGATTTAAAATTTTGGCTTTTCTTTAAAATTACGTTTAGGAATTTTAAAGGGAAAGGGAAAGGGACAAAAAAAGGGAAATTTTTTTTATTAATTAAAAAGAAATTTTTATAATTAAATAAGCGATCTATTTCACAATTAAAAATAAAATTTTTGGTTTTTTTTCATTTAAAATTTTAATTTGAATTAAGTAACCAAAATTTAATTTAAAAAGGAAGAACCAAAATGTTATCATTTGTAAATAAATAATCAACTTATTGATAAACAATCAAAAAGGGTGAATAATATGCAACTGTTGAAAAGAGGGATATTTAAAAATTTAAGTAAAAATATATAAGGTTGGTTAGGAAGCAACACGTTCCCAAAACAAATGAAATACAATTTTACAGAAATGTCCTTTTTAAATGGAAAAAGAAAAAAAATTTTTAATATAATCACTCCTAAAGGGGAAAAATTTTTATTACATTTTGTAAAAAAACTAAACCCCTATAAATTTCAATTGTTTTGCTATTTTTTGTTAAAGATCCTTTTAGTTTTAAAAGGCAAAGTTTTTGTTTTTACTCTTCAAAAAACTATTATACATGTTGTAATCGTGCATAAAACAATCAAAAATAAAATTTTGTTTATTTTTCTTTAATCTTAAAAATTTGTTTAACCCAAAGAATTTAAATTTTGGGCGTAAATAAATTCTTTAAAGTAAAGGGGAAAAATTAACGGGAAAAACCCGGAAAATTTTTTAGAAATTATTAATAAAACAATAAAAATGTATGAGAAATAATCCATATACAACTGCATAAGAAAATAAGAAAGTAGTATAACTGCATGAGAATAATAAAATAGTATAACTGTGTGTATAGGAAGCAATCAGCAGATTCTTTATGACAAATAAACCTTACATTTACACGAGATATTAATCGAATAACTAATTATATCATAACTATGGAAGAAATGATCAATATAACAGTATGAAGAATATCATTATAGCCGTAAGTAGGATAGTCAGCATGATTACATAGTGTGAATAAAAGGGACTATTTCTCCTTAATATTAAATGTACTAATATGTTTGTCTACCTTTTTGGATTGAGAAAAAGTACACTTTAGTTCTCCATCAGCTTCGCTATCACGCTTTCCCTGTTTCACTGCTGCAAGTATACTTTTTGTATGAATGCCTTCTTGTATAATGTGCCATTCAACGAAACATCGTCAATAAATAATTGTGATCAACATGTCTTCCTGAAACTCTATGAGCCCCAATTTTGTTCAAAATACTCGAAGGACTCAAATATTTAGCGCAGTACATAAATTTTCCTTCAAAGTTATTTGTAAAAATTACTATATGCTTGAAATATTCTCTTTTCCGAGCGAAAAATGTCTTGAGATTCAAACTAAGAATTTTGCTAACCGGAAAAATAATAATCTAAATATTAATCATACATAACTCTACTTAAAAAAACACAGTTATAATTTTTAATACTAATAATTAAACTTAAATCCAAATATATAATTATAAGTCTATTGAGTGTAGGTTAAAATTAATGTACGTGTGTAATGAATTTTGTTTAATCTAATATTTAATAAGAAAATATATAAAATTATAAACGAAATTTGAAAAATAATAATAACGAAACAAATTATAAATTATTTTATTCAAGCTACAATTATGGATAAGATGAACAATCATACCTAGCTGGTAAATACAACTCTCAAAGAGGCTTTTACAATTACGTAATGAATAGAGAAAACAACACCTTCAATTAGCACAACGAAAATGTTTCTTCTTTTATTTGAAAGTAATGAAAATTTAAGACCCAAGAAACATACAGAAATAATAGCAATAGCAACCTAATCAAGTAATGCTAAAAGCGAACTAGATGGCACTAACAATCCCATAAAAGAAGATGGGAAGTTGTAAAAAGAGTTCGTGTTGCGCTAGTTATTTTACCAAAAACGTTCCTCGTAAAGGAAGTAATTGGCACTTTTTAGATTTTTGTTCTATGTACTTTTCTCTATTATCAACATTCCATTTTCTTTCTAATCAAATCACTGTTATTTAATATATTTCTTTTATCATATTTTCAATAATATATGTTATCCTGAATTTAATTGGAAGGAACAGAGTATTTTAGATGTGTTATATATCAGCATGGATCTAAATTACACTAGTATAAATTTTTTCTCTAATTGGTCTTGTGAAACTAAAATAGTTTCTACAATTTTTTAACGGTTGCAGTACTGTTTTTATGCAAGGTAAGACCGAAAAGTAAGATGACTAATGTCATAATAATCCCTTTATTATATATTTGAAGATAAATTCTTCACTGTCGTTCAAAGTAGTATCCGCCGTCTACAATACATTTCTGACGATGTTCATACAAGTGTTGAAACTTTTGAAAAAGTCATCCTTTGAGACTGTGTTAAGTTCCTTGGTAACAGCAGCTTGAATGTCTGAGGTGTTTGAATATCGGTGTTTCTTCAATGCCAATTTCAGTCGGGGAAAGAGGAAAAAGTTTGCTGGTGCAAGATCAGGGGAAAAAGGAGGGTGAAACAAGTACGTAACCTGTTGCTGCGTGAGGAACCGTCAAACACACATTTCAGTATGAGGGCAAAATTTCAGATTCGTATTCTGCTCCATTACACAATGTACTAACACCCTTTATGTTTAAGCTACCGCACGAACAAAATCGAACCAAGAAACTTTGCAAATGACACAGACTTTAACGTTGCATACAGAAGATCTTAATGCGCATGTGTCAGGTTGTCAGACTGTTCTCATTTTTTAAAGGAGGGGTAAGTCACCTTACTTTTCGGTCTTACCTGGTATAACTTGTAGTACATATATTATTTACTATTGCTTGTAGAGTATTACAGCTTTAATAACTTTTCATAAGAATTGGTTTTAAATTTTACGTAAGTTTTAATAAAGTCATGAGTAAGAATAGTTATTTTTTGGAAAGGGAAAGATAACTATTATATATGTGTACAGAGAGATTCACTACCAGACCGACAAGCTCGCATGGTGTTTAGGGGGTACATAGACGACTCGGAATCTTTTTGGAATCCAGGGTTGTAAATGCTGTAGTTGCGAGCTATGGTGCAAAGAAGCAGTGAAAAAGAACAGAAACAGCGACACATTAAAGGGACAGAACACATTTTATTGAAAGGTTTTGTGTGCGTCAATGCTACAATTTCAATTTTACTGTAGATTCATTTTAACAAAACTGTTTAAAATGCTGGTCTTGTCGTATAATAGGAGATATTTGTAATAAAATCTTGTACTTACGTTAATCAAAAAATTTTAAAAAAAGACATTGAATAAATTTTAATTTTAATTACAGTTATTTCGGTTTAATGTAATTCTTTAAACTTATTAGGGAAATAAAGTTTAATATTAAACGTTTTAGAAATACTCTAAAATTCACAATAATTAAGTGAATACATAAATAATCTATTAATGTATGGATATTTTTATACAATTACTCACTAAGAGTAGAAGCATTTTAAGAGTTTATTGTTAAGAACGAATTCTGAGGAGAAAATTTTTTTCGGTAACTTGAAACATTTTAAAGTCGAATTTGTGAGCTAATGCATTTAATATATAGTAAGTGGAATCCTTTTTTTTTTTTTTGAAGGCAAAGTATTGTGCCCGCACACTCCAATTCTTTCCTTAAAATTTCGAATGAAAATCCTATTTTTACGCTTGCTTCTTATGTAGTAACAAAAAATATACTATCAATAAATCATAAGTGTCTTATTTTAGATATTGTACCCATTCACTATTGTATCCTATTCATATTCGCAAACCAAATTATATATTTACAGTTTGTAAACTGTCCCTTTCCATTTGATGATCATTACAAAACTTTTAATGATTATATTTTCAGATTCATTGCAGGAATATGTTGCCTCGAGCTCTTTAAAATATGAAATCAATGACATTATCATAATTAGTCGATAAACTTTATACAAATCACTACTTTAATGACTCTCAGTAACTTTTTAAAAAATGCAGTAGAGACCGCTTTGGAGTTTAATGGTTTTCAGACTTAAAGTGTCATTACAGGAATGGATGTGAATCTAGTCCAAAGTAAATTTCAGATATTCTAAATATTTTTATGAATGAATAAATATTTTTAAAAAAAAAACTTTCATGCTGAATAAGGTAAGAGAAAAAATATTTTACATTACACAAATGGTTAATATAATAAAATGTCCTTAAGATATCTTTGAATTTAATCCTTTTCATACGATGAAGCTAGTTAATTTAAATAGAGAATTAAGTATATGAATCCATCTACATTCCATTGATAATCAACCCCTTAACTGCCAAATAAAAGTTACGCGATTCACTCCCCAGTGCCACCATTTTCACACAGGCCCGCGAACGTGGTGTGTTGGGGGGAGGGGGAGAAAAAGGCTCAAATGAGCAAATCTTTCTCCAAAATATAAGTACATCCTACGCAAATGATTGTGACGTCTCTCGCGTTCTTCTTCTAACATAACTCCTAAGTTCTTTGACGGCCACGATTAATGGCAAAACTTTTCCAACCCAATACCAAGAAGAGAAACGGATCGAATATGCAAATGAGATATACTTTAAAAGGATAGAAAGTTTGGTGAGATATCACGGCAAGTCTAGTGATAACTTAGTGCGGAATTGTTTGGAATAAAGGTTAGACGTCCTACAGCTTTGGAAGAAAGATACGCTCATTGCCTTAAATTATAATAAGGATTAAGAAAGTCTGAGTCTTCTCATCTAAAATTAACATAATAGGAATTTCTTCAACCTAGGAAGGAAGGTGACTCTATAAAAGGTAATATTTTGTATAGGAAGTTAGATTAGACAGTTAAATAAATATAATTAAGATAAGTGTTCTAGTTGTGCGATCTGACTTGAAAATAAGGTTTAATTGTTGGCTTATTCTCACTTTAAGAAAGTTGTTATTTAGAATTAAGTAATTTAAGTTATTCTTAATAAAAGTTGTGTTAAGAATTACATAATGTCTCATCATTTAGATAATCCCACATCTCTAGCTTACGCGAATCAACCCAGACATAGTCATCACAGGATGGCTATGTCTCATGATGTCAAGGTCATTTTATTGTGTTCCAAAACCTTCGGAATAGTTTTACTGATAGCAGCGCAAAGGAAAGGGTCGTATTTCGGAAAGACGGATATATCCGTCTGGAGTAACTAACGCACTGGTTGAGGGAGACGGATATATACGCTGGTGACAGTGAAGGGGTTAAATAGTAATTTTAGAATTTTCTTTAATAATAATTTCGTCCATCACTTGATGTGAATTTTGTTGTTGTTGCTAATTCTCCAGGGTCTGACGATGTCAGACAAAATCAATTAAATCGTTGACTCTCTAAAAGGGGAGTACAAGAATCTGTTTAGATATCTTTGCTAGTAAGATCCATAGAACGTATTATGTGTTCGGGAGGTGCCTGGTGATCTTGACACCTTGCACAGATGTTGAACACATTTTTGTTCCCTGGGAATGAGAGGCACTTGATTTGACTAATGGCAAAACGAGAGAGTGTAGTATTGGAGTATCTGTCACACTTGAGAGATAGGGCCCGACCGGGTTTATTCCCCTGATACCAATGATAAGTTGAAGGCACCCTACAATGATCATTGATGGGAATTGGTGGTTGATGTCAAATTTAAACTGCCTTTTTTCATCCAAATTGGTAGAGGGGGGATTGAGTCAAGTATATTTTTATTCTATTCACCATTATAGAAAATATAAATATATAAAAACACATGTTAACTTCATGTCTGGTATACAATACACTAACCTATCTCTAATGTTTCCCAACATTGTAGCAATAACTGCTACAATGATGGTATTGCTTTCTTTAATAATTCAATGTGCCTCCAGGTGAAAAAAGCTGCACATGTAAGTGTATCAAATCAGTGTAAGCTTTACACGTGTCAAATATCCGAGCCATGGAAATCTCAGATATAAAATAAAAGAATAGATTCATATTGTTGATTGGGTATATAAGTAATATTTATGAAGGATCTCAGCAGAAAAGTGTGGGCAAAATTCAATAATTCAGTCTTTGAAAATATATTATAATAAGTTAGTAGCATTTCCATGATGAAATAAATATTTCAAATTGAATATTTTTTACAGTATATTCATACTTTATATTCATACCGAATTTAATACTCAAATCAGATATGAAAATTAGATGCGTTGAAAATATCTATTTTTATTGTTCACACTTAATATTTATGAGAATATACACATTTTTATTCAATATTATGGGTTTAAAAAGTACAGTTTTATTCAAAATACCTACTATTTGCGTCAACCATTATAGAGAATCAAATTCATATAAAGCTAATACGAATAATTTTCTCGTACTTAAGTAATTGCATCTGTCAATTAAATATTTTGTTAAATCTGAAAAACTTTATACTGCTGTTTTATACCTCCCATTGTGATGAGTGTTAAGCATAATCATACGTGTGTATTTTAACTATTGAATGGTTATTTTTTGTACTATATCATCCTTATAAACAAACGAAATTTCATTAAAATCTGTCCAGTACAGTGTTTTCAACCTTATTTTTGTGGTACCCTTTTAAAAATTTTAAAATTTGGCGTCACACCAACAATAAAATAAGATTAAAAGAATTTTACTTATCTATAATGCACTATGTAAAATATATTTTATTATAAAAATTTTCACTGTTAAATAAAATAATATATGTTGTGAAAGTGCCCCCCTAGGGTGACCTTCTCTTTGATTATCCGCGTGAGCTAGAGGTGTAGGATTTACTAAAGTAACAGACATGTCTATATTCTTAATATGTCTTTATTAAGAATTTAAACTTAAACTTTTAACAGATTAGATAATAATTATATATGTGAGAATCTACGATGAACAAACACACAATACAAGTAATACCGAAAGAAGTAACTTGGACCACTATCAATATCGAACCCGCTCGAATCTCTCAATTCCAATAATAATGCAAGTCCTAATATTAAATAGTCAGTCCTACCTTAATCCATTCGTATCTCCGATACTAGGAAGTGGCGTCTTTACGTGAGTGCAATGATATGCACCTTGACCTAATGGCTTTATCTTCGGAATAACCTCTGTTGGCCGTCCTTTCACAATTGTATCAATCTCTCACATAACATTCCCCAAATTGCCATACCACTTACTGAAACTTCTGTTATTTAAAAGTTATCTTATTTGCATTTAATCTTCACGTTTCACTTTTTGGGTTTTGGTTGAAAAAGAGTTGGCATTAATCTTGGCCCCAAAAGTACCCAAAGGACATGTTAAAGAAAAGACGCGTGAGCCCGTCGCAATGTGACAAATACAACAACATGTTTCTTCGTTAATTAATTTTAACTAATTAATTGTAGACATTTAATGATAAAATTGAGCATTATTTTGGATCATTTTGTTTATACTTAGTAGTATTAATTATGATGCAACTCTCATTTCGTCATCTACGTTTATGGATCATCATAATCTACATCGATCTTTTTTCATTTTTATGTTTGTTAATGCTGAGAACCCGAGATGAACACAAATAAGGAGTAGAAAGATGTAACAATATTTTTAAAGCTTTTTTGGCTATATGTTATAGAATAATTACCTCTAATTTTATCGAAAATAAAGTGACTATTTCGAATATTTAGAAATTAAATCTCGATAATTGCAGAGCGAAATTAGTTTTTCTCATCATTCAAAGTGGATTCATATACTGATGTATCATTTATCACAAATAGATTATGAACCCAATCCAATTTTTTTATATCTAAATTTGGGAAGTAATGAATAACTATCTCTCATCTAGTGTAGTAAAATGGTGAATAACAATTTTATGAATTGTTTATTTCTATAAGGCAGCCGAAAGATTCGCTTCCGGATTTTTTATATTTTTTCTCAGAGTTGAATTAATAATTTAAAAAATTGGTGGCACAATTCAAGAATATGGCGGAAACGCAAAAGTGCCGCAGCACAATGGTTGAGAATCAATCGTGACGGGCCCACGCGTCTTTTCTTTAACATGACCTTTGAGTTCTTTGGGAGCCAATTTTAATGGCAACTCTTTTCCAACCAAAACCCAAGAAGCGAAACGTGAAAAAAAGAAATGCAAATAAGATAGCTTTTAAATAACAGAAGTTTCAGTAAGTCGTATGGCAATTTGGAGAATGTTTTGTGTGAAAGTGATACAAGTGTGAATTGACAGCCAATTGTGAAGTTACCTTGAAGATTAAGCCATTAGGTCAAGGTGCATACCATTGCACGTGCGCCCAGACGCCTCTTCATAAGATTGGAACTAAAATTGGATTAAGGTAGGAATGATTATTTGATATTAGGACTTGTAATATTATTAGAAGTGAGATTAGGTGGATTAAGTATTGATAGTGGTCTAAGTTACGCGATTCCATTTAACTATTACTGTGTGTTTGTTCATAGTTCATTCTAGCATAAATAATATTATCTAAATTGTTAAACACTTAAGTTTCATTCTTAATAAAGTCATATTAAGAATTTAAAAATATATATTCCTTTTGTGGATAATCAAAGAAACGGTCACCTTGGGTGGGTGGTTTCATAAGTAGTTCCAGAGATAATTGACCAAATCTGAAAATTCTCTTAATTTTGTACACCTCTGTACATTGAACCCTACGCGATTGTAAGTTTTGTACTCACAACAAATCAGAAGCGCCAGAAAAACTAATAACGATCGGTTATAATCTTACTCAGCTTTTTGCGCGCTGTTTCTGGACGCGTATGATTTCTCTTTTTAACTTCATAAAGAAATCTAACATCATGACAGCAATTTAATAAAAAAAAGTTCAACTTTTTACTTCCCTTTCTTAAAATAAATATTTTATACAAAATGTTGTTTGTAGTCAGACTTGAGAAGAGAAAAACAGCTTTAACATTACACTTATTTAAGCAACCCAATTTAATTTAAATATATAATGACACATACACCTCTTCAATATATAATATAATTAACTCCATGTCGTTATATCAGACGTTTTCATTTGATATTCAAAACAGTTCCAAATCGCAAATGAATATTGATTTTGCGATTTCTCTATACAAATGCAATCATCAAACGCTAACACTATTATAGCATCATGATGGATATCAGTAATCACATAAGCTGTATAGTTCGAGATGAATGGTTCAGAGTATTCGCGGTAATAGTTTTAAAATTATATAAATTATGATATTTCAATAGAATTATTGCTCTTCAAACGAACTTAAACAAGCTTATTCCTTTCTAAAACTACGTTCAACGCGCGTGTACAAAGCCTAGAGATTCAAATTATAGCCAATATATTAAACCATAAATCTTATTACATTTGAAATTTAATATTTTTGATATCTGGCTCTAATTAACCAAATATTGTATTTCAATAATTTTAAATAAATATCTTTAAATAAACTTGATGTATTTTAACCGTTAATGAAATTTAATTAAGTAATGTAACATACAAGCAATTGAACAGATTAACAAATGGTCTCTATATTTTGTTATTATGGTCAATAATTGGGGAAGAGGGATTGATCAAATAGAAGTTCTAAAAAAATTGCATGGAAAAAGGTATTCATTTTTAACTTCAGTGTGGAACAATTTAGTTACAAATATAACTTATGTGTTCTTATTTTTTCAAATTTTTTGCGTTATTTTGCATAAAATATCACACACAAACACAATTTTATTTATATAAACAATATTACAAAATGTTCTAATAAAATCTGTAAAATGCTTAAATTCCAGAGAGAGAATGATGTATATATATCTAATGAAAAAAATTTTTTTTTACCTTTTATAATTTGTTTCTAGTTAATGTTATTAAATAGACAGACGTAAAATTGAGGTTTGTGTCCCATTTATACAGCAGAGCAACATTTGTATTTCCTCTTTATGTATATATACATATAATATTTATTAATAATTACGTATCTGACTTTAGAATACAAAATTCATCCAATTTATGATTACCACATTTATCATTTTCAATGCATATCTTTCATTAACTCATCTTATAGAATATTTTAATTAAATCCAATGATGAAAAATATATCTTGTTTCTTTATTGCCCGCAACTAAAAATTCCCGTATTTCAAAAATCCCTGACATTTCATAGTCATTTCTTTGAGTACGGATATATCTCAAACAGGCCTAAATATAGAGCCAGTAATATCCAAAGTAAATATAATATTAAGTAGTTTGTACAAAACTAATATTGTTCAATAAAGAATAAGATTTTATCTTAAACTAAATTAAACGAAACTCACACTTCAATTAGTCTTCTCTTGTTCAGGGAAAAAGGAGAACAATTAATGATACCATAATGTAAAGCATATCACATTAAATGTTTACTTTAACCAAATTAATAGCTTACGTAAATTAATATAATTATGCCTAATCATAATAATATGGAATCTGTGATATTTAGAATAGTTATAAAATTGTTATTATCATAAAATAAAAATTACACATAAAGGAAGATTTAATTCCGTATGAATTATTATATCAATTAAACTAAATAAAAAAATTTTCTCATACGTATCTTCTAGTTAAATGCAAAGAAAAAGTTAAATATGGCTAAACATTTAATAAAATGTACTCGTCGCGCGAAAATTTTAAGTTTGTGGTGGAACCCCTAAAGATTGTGTTGGTAACTTCAAGGATTCCGTACTTGAAACATCTAGGCTCGAGCCGAATGCTCATGATTTAGACTAAATTATAGCAAATGACACAAATAATTTTAAGATAAGTTATTAATTTTGTGTATAGGTACAAGCTCCATAATTCTTACTATCAGTAATTGTTAGTTACTATCCTTCACCATCAACTTTACTTCAATTTACTTTCCCCCAATGGTGTGGTGTGGTAGTTAGGAGGGGGAGGGGTCCCCGCTCAGGTGTCGTCCACGTCACTTGACTATGGTTCAAAATTACGTGGTCCGTCACCAAAAGCCCTTGTGTAGCTAAACAGTGCGACATTAATATTCACTCACTCAATTTACTGTCTTCCGTCATTTTCATAATACTATGACGTTTCCATTGCATCCCATATAGAACATAAAATTAAACGCATTTTTTAAATATCATTTTAATTATTTCGCGCGTTTCAATAGCTAAATTATAGTGTTTGTAAAACCAGGCTCACTTTAAATACCTGAAGCTGATATGTTATGATCGACTTCATGCGTATGTCAATTCTTGCAGTTTTTGAATCTTTACATTTTTATCTCGTTGTCTTAGAATTTTTTTTTTTAAAAAAAAAATATTATTTTAAAAATAATGTTAAAAAATCTTTGACAACTGAATGCAATTTATTTTACAAATGTGCAGGAAAAATAATCATGCTGGGAATTTATGGTTGGTTACGTGAGGATTTGATTATAATTTAAATTCCAAATATAAGAAAAAATTTTAATGGGCTCAATTTATGACGGTCACATGACAAATACAATCACGTGTTCTCCATTGACTTCAAAACTGACATTAGACATGTACTTTGTTGTTCTACTTTTAGAATTTAGATAAAATTTCAAACATGGTTATTTGGTAATGATGTTAAAATATAAAAATTCTTCAAAACATTCTTCAAAATTAAAGGGATATGGTACGATTTATACAAAAAATTTTGATCTAATGTTTTTTACAAATTTTTCCTTGCATGAATGTATATGAATTAAGTAAAACTGGTTTTTTTTTTTGTTCAAAATACTAAAAGAAAGAGAAAAAAAGAAAGAATAAGTTTAAGAAAAGTTTTAAAATTTATGAAGGAATTTTAAAATGTTAATTCTCCTACAATATTGACGTACACACTTTAAATTTTATTTACAAATACTTCAAGCTGTATGTAGCAAAAGTTACTATAGATTTTTATCTAGCATAATTGATGTTTGAAAAGTACTTTTTTTTCTCAATCCTTATTGAAAATTCCTTACAAAATGTATAGATTCTGAATTAAACTTATTTTTAAAAAATATGTATAACTTTGATTCTAAAATACATACCAACTTTTCTTACAAGTATCACCACCAATAATTAGAAAAAATATTAAAGCATTTGGCTCAATATAAAGCTAGTCTTAGCATTTTAGATTGATATAAAATAATTAGTTATTTTTTTTTTTTCTGTGATAAATCGTTTTAAGCTTTTATTTGCCTTAGGGATGTTAGTAAAAAGGAACATAAAAATTATTAGAACTCTAGGTTTATTTTTATTTTGAGCTTTGAAATTTAGTGAGATTATTGAAAATATATATGAAGAATAATTTAGTCTAAAAAAATCTTATTTGATTTTGATCGATTTTTGTAATCTGAATCATGTTGTGTCATCTTAAAAAAATTCTAAACTCATTTTATGCCATAAAACAGAGAAAAAATCTTTGAGTCAGCGTAGTTTGGTAGATTTCAGCATACAATCCATAGTTGAAACATTCTTAAAGTTTTTTTTATTATTTTTCTTTATTTCTCCATTGCCGAATTCTCCACGGATCAGAAATATTCAAATACACCAAAAAACAAAGTATCTCATCTCTCAAGAGGAAAGGGGAAATTTTCAAAATTCTCTGTTTGAATTTTCAGTTATTCTCCAATTCTTTCAATAAAGAAAGAAAGAAGAGAAGCAACCCCTCCCCTCAACTTTTTCCGTGATATTATCATTTTCTCTTCTAATGATCTTCGATATCGCAGTGCAATTTGACTTCTTCCTGAGCGTTCTTTCTTTTTTTTTTTTTATTACACTCCCCTTTTCTTATGGATTTTCTTGTTACTTATTCATGGACGAGCAATAATGCTTCTCGAAATGAGATAAAGATGAGGCGAATGGGGAATTTTCTCGAGAAGGGAGTCAGATGTTTCAGACTTTGATGGAAAAAAAAATTCACGTTATAAAAGTGAATGATTAGAGGTAAGGTACAGGGAAATCATGGAATCTGGTATCGTATGATAGGGAGATGAGAATTTCTCATATTTCTTGAATGATATGGATTTTACTGAGTAAAAAGGGGAGGTTGATATGTTCCGTTGGAAGTAAGTCATCTTCATACAGCCAGGAAAAAGGATTTTGAATTGTTACATCGAATATATGTAGATTTAAATTCCCATCTAATTAGAGATATAACTATTTAAAAATTTATTAGTGTTATATCATTTCAAAGTGATTTACAAGAAAGAAATGTAGTATAAAATCTGATTATCTGAGTAATAACGTTAAATTTTGTAAATTAAAATTATACAGTGTTCTGCGAAAAAATGTCGATTTAAAGGTATGGTATATTCCGGCGTAAAATGCGTACTTTTCATATAAAAATAAGAACGAAATTTACTAGTGCACATTATACTCCGGATATAAAACTCTAGCTTTAAAAATAATAAAAAGATGAATATAAAAAATAGTTTTTTGCATATATCTAAACACCATTTACTTAACAGAAATGGCATTCGTTCTGAACTTTCATTTTTGGATTACACGAAAAGTTCTACATATACATCTATCGTTATATCTTTCAGCACATCACTAAATTTCGTTTCATCTTTTTGTTATCACTTATCCATAAATAATCACCTTCCGATTCCTTTAGATTGTTAGATGTACTGCATTTTTATATGACTTTTTAATTGTCAGGTTTATTTTCTCATCTCATGTTTTTATCAAATTGCACACACTATACTTAAACTTCGAAAGATAACAACACTGTGCATATACATTTCAGGCTTCTCTGCAAAGAAAAGGTGCCTGTTATACAGAGAAATACTTAAAAATTAAAAATTGTAGCTTAAAAGTATAGATGCGAGTTATGAAACGATGCGCGTAACATGCCATTATATACGGTATATAAATTGTTAAAGAGAAATTCAATAAAAATCTCAGGTGCTATTGTAACATGTATTTAATTTTCAACCAATCTCGGTCAGTGGAAAGGTAAATTATTCAATAAGAACACAAATGTTTCATTGCGATTGGTGAACACAATGCATTTTTTTAATAAAGTCAAATTAAATATGTTTACAAGTAATGTACGTAAATGTCTATTTGAAAATAAGTTTTTCATTTATTTTATGTTAGCAATTCAACTTTAAAGACTCAGACTTAAAGAACATGCATTGCATTAAAATTGAGATTCAAAATAATATTCCATTAAATTTTATAGTTCATTTTTTCTCTTTCTGCACAATTCATGTCATTTAATTAAAAAAAAAGAGATTATATTTTTAGAATACATAATAATTAAAAAAAATCATTTTTATTTAAAATTTTGCATTTCATTGAATGTTTCTAGTGAAAACTGCTTTTTTAAAAAGTAAAAAAAAAAATCATAAATGGATACTTAGATCGAAAATATGTTTCTTACATTTGTCATGATGTAAACAAAACATAAACGACTGTTCCATTGTAGTTCATTAAAAATATAGAACATTTTAACCCTCCAAGCGGTCTGCACGTAAAATCCTGTCATTCCAGAGATGCTTTTTCTGCCTTCAAGCAAGATTCCCAAAAGCAGCCGAGCCGCATTCTTAAAAATACGGCTCAACCGCTTTTGAGAACCCCCAACTGACGTCAAAAAAATACGTGCGGTGCATTTCCAGAATGGCAAGACTTTACGTGCAGACCGCTTAGAGGGTTAAAGGTATTTACTTGACAAAGGGAGAAATGAATATAATCATTCAAAAAATTTGTCAGTGTACAGTTTTAATCTTCATAGCTTCTTACCATTTTGAAGATACTTTTTTCTCTTAAAATAACTTACATGAGAACGATGTGTAAGCAGCTTCCAATAAAACAAGAAACTTCACAGTTATATCATAATTTTTCGTGTTATAACCATTCTAAAATTTTAAACACTTACATAAAAGGCCATTACAGCCGCCCACTTGAAGCCCTGGAAAATTCTAAAACTGGATATAACTGGCTTAATACCTTACGTCACGTCTTATGTTATCTTAAACCACTAGGTTCTGTATAATATGTTACTCATTATGCACTCCGTCGTTCATACAAAAATAGATAAGTTGCGAAAAGCATTTTAAGATTGGCAATTATTACACACGGAAATGCTGAGAAGGAAAGATTATTTTTCAGCTAAATATATACACCTTCCAATTTTCTTGTGATGGCAAACTATTTTAAGAGTAATATAAATGCATAAGGGACACAAAATTTGTCTTAAGTCTCTTTACAGTTAAACAAAACATTTGTTTCGTGAAGAAATTAAGTAGAATTTTATGTTGAAATATTTTAGTTCTTGTTCCCTTAAATATTCAGTTTTGTTTACTTAACTATCGGGTTGTTCAGAACGAATTTCGTTTTTTCATGAAAATGGAAGACGATTTTTCAATTGTGATTAAATATTTTATTGAATTATATATTGTCCCTTCTGATCCAAAACCTTTTGCAATCTTTGTGACAGTTACAGGATTCAACGCTCATAAAATTTTTATTCATTGCTGACAAAAACTGATGTAGGGGATTTTTGATCTCCTCATTTGAAATAAAGGTTTCACCGTCAAAAAATTTGTGGTGAATGTAACAAATAATAACCAGAAGGTGCAGATATTCCATACAAACTGTAAAATAGTTTTTTGAATTACCAAACTTACATGAAGTCTCTCAATATCATGGTAAAACACTACCTTTTCAATTGATCCATTTTTCTATTTTCTGCTTAAATGAATCATTCAGTCAGTCCAGCTGATGACAATACATTTCAGAATTTATCTTTATGTTGTCCTGTGGCAGCTAAAAAATATCACCCCTTAGAAATCCCACCGAACACATAGCATCCCCTTTTTGTTATGAATATCGGCTTTCGAAATGTTTCATCATTTTGAATCCATGACTTATTTGCGCTAACCATTGTTGCAGACAACTCATTTCTCGTCCTCTGTGATGATGCGCTGCATGATTAAAAGATTGATCATTTTCATGACCTTTATAAGCAAATCGTAGACTTTAACGTGAAGGCACAAATTCCTTTCCGTAAAGCATGAGAAACTTGTATGTTAAACTCTGAGCTTAAACCTAAGAGTTCAAAAGATCATGAAACGTCAAATTCGATGTATTTAATCTACCATCGATATCATGAGCTGCTATTCACCAATTTCGATCAATAAATGTCTTTATTGTGTCTTCATCAGCTTCAACTCTCCTTCTAGAACGTGGTTCATCTTCAACATTAAAATTGCTAGATCAAAATTTTTCAAACCAGTTTTGGCACTAGCGTTAAGTCAATACGTCTCCATACACAAAAGATAATTTTTTTTCTTGCTTGAACAGACTTTTTTTACCATTTCGCTAGTAAAAAAATACTACTGAAAATGCTATTTTTCGTGTTCCATGTTAAATAGGCCACCAGCAAAAAACTACTGAGTCGAATCATTCGGATTTTTCCACAAGTAAATTTTGTTAACGAGCTCTCGAAATATATAATGCCAATGTGGCTAAAATGTAAAATAGGCAGAAAAAGAAAATTAAGACACCTGTTGGAAAAAAAAAAGGTTTCTTTC